>JAPCYS010000965.1:0-19991 GCA_028641055.1 Alopecurus myosuroides | reverse complement strand
ATATGTTTATAATCATCTGAGTAAAATATTCGCTTGGAACAACTGGTTGTTTTCACCACGAGGGTGAGATAGTTGAAGATGAAATCCATGAGTGGATCTACCTTTCAAGTGACAAAGACAATACCAGAAGACTAGTGGCAACTGGAGACTTATTTGCAAATACGAGACCCCGAAGTGATCGAGGTTCCATCGATATTCTAGTTGAGAGAGAAAGAGAGAGAGAGAGAGAGACCAATATTGGAAGAGAGTGGAATTTCGACATGACGTACTGATTAAATTTGATGAGTTCAAACTTGAATGATTTGAAACTTGTGAGTATTTGAATTGAATTTGAATTCAAATTGAATAAACAAGAAAATACAATTAATATAATCAAATGGAAACAATTAAGAAATAATAAATATTGGATATTTCCAATTTCATTGTGTATAAGTGTCGGGGGGTTACCCCCGAGTAGGGTAAAGACAGGTGGTAAAGGCCGCTCACAGAAGAGAGGTTTGGTCGAGTAGCCGACTACCAGGTACTCGCTACCCGGTCGACTGCTACTCGGTCTCACCTCAAGATGACCAGAAGGAGATATCAATCAAGTTCTACCCTGACGAGTAGAAGGTTTGGCCCGAGTACAATTGGCGGGAACCATTGGCGGGAACCTACTCGGGTAGGAAGTCAAAGGAGCCGTTCTGACACAGGATCCCGCATATCCTGGGTCCGTACTTGGCAGCATTCGAACTACTGTTCACGTGGGGACGGCCTGCCTGACAGTGACAGCATGGAAGCAGGCCGTGGCAGGATAAGGGGGGCCTACTCTGTGCCTAGGTACAGTGATACCAGTCTGTCCCCTAGTTTTGCCCAACGACTTTACGGAAGCAGCCAAGGTTAGGAACCAAAGCTGTCAGCGGGTACTCGGAGAAAGGACGATGTGCACACTATATCGACACTTGTCTAGATTTGGACGTATCCGGCTGGGCACCGTGTATATAAGGTGCCCCGCCGCCTCCTGCGCGAGGCACGCTAACAGTTGCTCACTGGAAACCCTAGAAACCCTAAGTTCTTGACCTAGCCCTACTCGGAGAGGAGAGAAAGGCTACTCGGTAGCGTTACCATTTGTACTGTGGCTACTCGGAGAGACATCGTAATACATAGAGAAAGGCAGGAGTAGGGGTTTTACCTCCTCACGAGGGCCCTGAACCTGGGTACATCGTGTTGTTTGTGTTGTGTGGATCTTACCTCACGCGGCTGCTCGTCGCGTGATCCCTCCCCGGACACCTCTAGCGTCCATCGTTCCCACATCTTTAGCCATCCTATGGCATCTGCCGTGACACCACCACGACAGTTGGCGCCCACCGTGGGGCAACCAGCGGCGCTGGCTGGAGTTTCTGTTCGGACGGGATCTTCATCAGCGGAGCGCGTAGTTTGTGGCCTTGTCCACAGATTCGGCTCCTTCGACTTCGTCACCGACAACGCCGGCTGTTTCAGCGGCATGGCCATGCCGGAGGGCGGCTCGGTGATCTCGTTCGGCTCTCACCTCGTCTACGTCGCCACCGTCGCCAACAGCGCCTACCCGAGCTGCACGACGCGGAGGATCCTCCCGCGGTGGTTGCTGCTCGCGGAAGGCCGCATGCAGCTCTGCGTGCTGCGCTGAGGTGATGGTGACGGGCTTGGCGGCAAACGCTGGCGCAGCTGCTACTGGCGCTGCGGCCGTCGTCGAGGAGGTTGACGACCCGCCTGCTGGTGGCAGGAACCACCGGCCCTACGAGAAGGAGAGCAACTTGCCACCTTCCACGTCTACGGTCATCCCCGCGTCTGCTGCGCGAACCGGCATGCCTACTCCCACCGACATCGAGCTCCTAGCCGCGAGGGAGCAGCTCGAGCGGCAACGCCAGGAGCTTCTTGCCGAGCAGGCGGAGTTGGAGAAGATCAGGCTTGAGCTGAGTTTGGACCAGCTCGAGTACAACAAGGCTCACGGCTTCACGCCGGTCGCCAGGAGGCCCAGCAGAGTAGGCGCTACGCGGCGCAACCTGGGTGCCGAGATGGCGACAGTTGCGGAAGAGCCCGCGCAGTCCGCCACCGCGAACACCTTCACAAGGCCAAGGTACAGCACACCCGCCAAGACGCTCAGGGCTGCGCAGGCCGTGGCTGCCGAGTTGCCGCGCCTAGATGGAGAGGCGCGTCTCAGGCAGCAGGAGAGGCTCAATGAGTTGGTGCTGAAGGCCGCCAGGCAGAACGAGGAATTCCGGAAGGCCAACCCGGGAGCTGGAGCCTCGCAGGTAGTTCACTCGCACGCGGCTAGATCTAACGATCAGGCCTCGTCACCGCATCCGAGCCGCGAGAAGAGCCGCAGCGGGCGCTCGGGTAGAGACAGGCAAATGCAGGTGTATGACCCGGCTGCTGCCGCGAAACAGGTTGCTGTGCCGCAGCAGCCCGGGCAGGAACACAACGCTGCAAGAGCAGGCTCTCAAGCCCATCAAGCTCAAAGCCGTGTCCGAGAAGCCGCCCGTCCGGGTACTTCTTGGCAACCCGCAGCTCAGCCTACTCGGCAGAGGCAGCAGCCGCGCCCAATGGCACCAGTCGCCAACCCGGTGGAGCAGCCCGCAGCTATGCAGGTGGATAGGTATGATGATGGCTACTCGGCTATGGAGATGGCTGGTTATGACATTCATGACCGTGTTGGTGAGCGTGTGTTGGCGCCTGGAGATGCAAGGCACCAGCTGGACCGCATCAGCTTGTCGGCGCGGCTTGAGAGCACGGGTCCTCCTGGCCCCGAGTGCTTTGGCCCGCGCATCATGAACGAGCCGTCCGTGAAGGGCTTCCAGCTCGCAAGAGGCACCAAGAGCTACAATGGTAGCACCAAGCCTGAAGACTGGCTTAATGACTACGTCACCGCAGTCCACATTGCGGGTGGCAACAGGAGATGGGCGGTGCGCTATGTGCCGCAGATGCTAGAGGGTCCAGCTCGTACTTGGCTCAACAACTTGCCCAAGCACAGCATTAACTGCTGGCTGGACTTCTCGGACGCCTTCGTCAGCAACTTCACGAGTACATACAAGAGGCCGAATAGGCCACAGCAGCTCTCGGCTTGCAGGCAGCGAGAAGATGAGACGGACCGCGAGTACCTTACTCGGAGGAGCACATTGAGGAACACCTGTGAGGGTGTGAATGAGGCACAGGCCATCACTTGGTTTGCGCAGGGTTGCCGACATGGCAGCATGCTTTGGCAAAGATTGCAGAGGGAGATGCCGAACACCCTGGCCGAGACCATCAAGATTGCGGATCAGTACGCACTCGGTGATCCCACTCAGCCACTGATGGACTCCTCTGAGCCGAGAAGAAACTTCAACAGCAGCAAGCGCAACGAGTTCCGCAACAAGCGCCGAGTAGATACTCGGTATGATCCCGAAGAGGTGAATGCAGTGAATGTCGGAGGCGGTGGTGGCCAAAGGCAAAAACCTGCTGGAGCCTACGGGCAGAACCAGAACCAGGGCCAGGGCAACAAGAAACCGTTCCGCACTGCGCAGCCGGGTAGCGGGAACTCCGAGCAGCCGAAGAAGTTTGTCTTCGATGACATGAAGGATGGCCCGTGCAGTTTTCACACTCATCATCCCTCAAGGCCAGCTAACCACACTACTCGGCAGTGCGAATGGTGGGATGTGATCAAGAGTGACGGCTTGCCTCCTCCTCCTCCTCTGCCAGCCGCCAATGCCACTGTTCAGCCTACTCGCGCTCCCGCAACTCGGCCGCCAGTCTATCCGAGAAGAGAAAATGTGAACCAGGTGGCTTTAGGAGCTAACCGGAACTTCAACAATGAGAGATACCGCAACAACAACAACAACTACAACCGCAACAACAACAACAACAGAGGCAACAACAACTATCAGGGCAACAACGGCAACAATGGAAACAATGGCAATGGCTCCAACCAGTACCAAGAGCACCATGAGAGCTATATGATCTTCACTTCTGAGGCAGTCGACAAGCAGTCACAGCACAGGCGGGCCATGGAGGTCAATGCAGTGATTCCGGCTGTACCTCACTACATGTATTGGTGTGACCAGGAGATCAGGTGGACTCGGGCAGATCACCCCAAGGTGATGCCCAATCCGGGTACCTATGCCTTGGTGCTGGATCCCACCTTCCTGGGCCCCGAGAAGAATGTGAGATTCAGCAAGGTGCTGATCGACAACGGCAGCAGCATCAACATTGTGTACAAAGACACACTCGAGAAGCTTGGCCTAGCCGAGAACATGATGCTGCCTAGCAAGACCACCTTCCATGGCATTGTGCCTGGGATCTCGTGCAATCCGATTGGCCGAGTGTGGATTGATGTGCTATTCGGTACTCGGGAGAACTGCCGCACAGAGCGCCTGCAGTTTGAAGTGGTGGATCATCAGAGCCCCTATCATGCTCTACTCGGCAGGCCTGCTCTGAGCAAGTTCATGGCATCTACCCATGTGGCTTATCTGAAGATGAAAATCCCCGGTCCCAATGGCATCATCACCATCTCGGGAGACTACAAGAAGTCCATGGAGTGTGCCTCTGCTAGCTCCCAGCTGGCGGAATCAATGGTGATGCTGCCGAGAAGAAGAAGATGTACGAGGTGGTGGCCATGGCTCAGTCCGCACAAGCTGGCGCACAAGGTGTGCCGAGTACCCAGCATGGTACTGCTTTCCAAGCTGCCAAGGAGACCAAGACAGTCCAGGTTGACCCCGAGTTCCCGGAGCGCGTGGCCATCATTGGTGCCGGTTGGCGGAGAAATAGGAAAGCGCGCTCATCCACTTCCTCCGTGAGAATCGGGATGTTTTCGCCTGGACCAATGAAGATCTACCAGGAGTCCCGAGGGAGTTGGTTGAGCACTCTTTGCATGTGCGTCCTGACGCCAAGCCGTGAAGCAGGCCTTGCGCCGTTTCGGGGATGAGAGAAGGAAGGCCATCGGTGATCAAATCACCAAGCTGCTGATCAGCAACTTCATCATGGAAGTGCTGCACCCGGACTGGTTAGCCAACCCGGTCATGGTCGAGAAGAAAAAGGAAGATCCCAAGGCTGCCACCGCATGGCGCATGTGCGTCGACTACACCGACTTGAACAAGGCATGCCCAAGGATCCCTTCCCGCTACCTCGCATCGATCAGGTGATCGATTCCACTGCCGGCTGTGAACTGTTGTCTTTCATAGATGCCTACTCTGGTTTCCACCAGATTGCACTCAACCCTGCTGATCAAATAAAGACTGCTTTCATTACCCCGTACGGGGCTTATTGCTATCGTGTCATGTGTTTTGGCCTGAGGAATGCGGGTGCAACCTATCAGAGATGCATGCAGAAATGCTTGCACGACCAGCTCGGCAAGAATGTGCAGGTGTACGTAGATGACATTGTCATCAAAACGAATAAAACACATACTCTGCTTGCCGACCTGGAGGAAACCTTTGCTAACCTACGCAGGTACAAAATGAAACTGAATCCGAGTAAGTGCACCTTTGGTGTACCAGCTGGAAAGCTACTCGGCTTTCTCGTTTCTAGTCGGGGCATTGAAGCCAATCCGTCTAAAATAAAAGCTATTGAGAGCATGTCTTTGCCGAGATCATTGAAGGATGTGCAGAAGTTCACGGGTTGTCTGGCATCACTGAGCGTTTTCTGGCCGAATGGGCGAGAAGGCTCTGCCTCTATACCAGCTGATGAAGAAAAGCGACAAGTTTGTCTGGACTCCGCAAGCGGACGTGGCATTCAATGAGCTGAAAGCAATGTTGGCTAGCGCTCCCTCTTGGCTAGTCCGCTACCAAGGAGCCTATGCTGCTGTACATTGCCGCGACTAACCGAGTAGTCAGCGTGGTGATAGTGGTGGAGCGAGAAGAAGAAGGCAAGAGTGTGCAGCGCCCAGTCTATTACCTCAGTGAAGTGCTGTCCAGTTCCAAGCAAAACTATCCGCACTACCAGAAGATGACATATGGTGTGTACCTGGGCGCCAGGAAGCTGAAACATTACTTCCAGGAGCACCCCATCACTGTTGTGAGTTCTGCTCCCATCTCGGACATCATGGGAAACAAGGAGGCGAGTGGCAGAGTAGCCAAATGGGCGATTGAGCTAGCCGCGTACGCTCCCGCGTATACGAGAAGAGAAGCGATCAAGTCTCAGGTCCTGGCGGAATTTCTTGTGGACTGGGCCGAGATGCAGTATGAACCTCCTGCTCCAGTTTCCAACTATTGGAAAATGCACTTTGATGGCTCAAAGGTGAAAGAAGGCCTTGGAGCTGGCGTGGTGCTTACATCACCCAAGCGGGATCAGCTCAAGTATGTGTTGCAGATTCATTTCAAGGCATCCAACAATGTAGCCGAGTACGAGGCAGTGGTGCATGGTTTGCGAGTAGCAAAGGAGGTTGGTGTGCAGCGTATTATATGCTATGGCGATTCGGATCTAGTGGTGCAGCAAGTCTCAGGTACCTGGGATGCTTTGGATGCCAACATGGCATCGTATCGCTTCCTGGTGCAGTCAATGACTGGGTTTTTCGAAGGCTGTGAGTTCCAGCACATTCACCGAGCAGAGAACGAAGCAGCAGACGAGCTATCCAAGTTGGGATCTTCTCGGCAGTCCATCCCGGCAGGGATTGCCTTGGAGCATTTGAGGAAGCCATCCATCAAGCCTTCCCCCAACTCGGAATCCATCTTTGTCCCTTCTCTGCCAAGTGAAGAATCTGACCCAATGGAGATTGACTGGGAGAGTGCTGCAGGGAACCCGGGGACTGCCGTCCTCTACTCGGGGACTGCCACTCCCTACCCGGGGACTGCCATTCCTTACTCGGGGACTGCCACTCCTTACTCGGGGACTGCCACTCCCTACTCGGGGACTGCCATTCCCTACTCGGGGACTGCCACTCCCTACTCGGGGACTGCCATTCCATACTCGAGGACTGCCACCCTCAACCCAGAAGCTGTCGCATTCATTGAAGAAGTTCTCGCCAATCGGTCTGGGCTGCAGAGAAGCGCTCCTACTCCTCCTGTGCAACCACCAGAGCCTGTCCCAATGGAAATGGACGAACCAGTGTTTCCCGTGCGGGAGACACCGAGTTGGGCAATGCCCATATTATCCTTTCTAAGGGACGGCACTTTACCTGAAGATGAGGTGACTGCGAGGCAGATTCAGAGAAGGTCCAAGGGCTACACCATAGTTCGAAATGTGCTGCATAAGAGAAGTGCCACCGGTGTGCTGCAACGCTGTGTGAGCCCAGAAGAGGGAGAAGAAATCCTGGTGGAGATACATCAAGGGGAATGTGGGCATCACGCCTCTTCTCGGGCTTTAGTCAAGAAAGCTTTTCGCATGGCTTCTACTGGCTCACTGCACTGCAGCAAGCTGAAGATATTGTGAGGAAGTGCACCGGCTGCCAGATGTTCGCAAGTAAAATTCACATGCCAGCTTCCGAGTTGAAAACAATTCCTATCACATGGCCCTTTGCTGTTTGGTGCTTGGATATGGTTGGTCCTTTCAAGCCGGCTAAAGGCAATATGACACATATCTTGGTCATGGTGGACAAGTTCACCAAGTGGATCGAGGTGAAGCCTATTCGGAAGTGCGATGGAGTCACAGCTGTGAAGTTTGTGAAGGATGTGATCATGAGATATGGCTACCCGCACAGTATCATCACCGACAATGGCACCAACTTTGCAGAGGGGCAATGGTGCGATTCTGCAGAGATAAGCATATCCGACTAGACGTTGCGTCAGTCGCGCACCCTGCCTCCAATGGGCAAGTTGAGAGAGCAAATGGGATGGTACTGGCAGGTATCAAGCCAAGGCTGATTGAGCCATTGCTGAAAACACCTGGGTGTTGGCTAGAAGAGTTGCCAGCGGTGTTGTGGATCTAAGGACTACCCCTAACCGGTCAACCGCTACACGCCATTCTCTTGGTATACGGGGCTGAGGCCGTGTTGCCATAAGACTTAGAGCATGACTCCCCCCGAGTAGCCCTCTACACTGAGGTGGAGGCGAGAGAAGCTCGAGAAGACGACGTTGACCTGCTTGAAGAAGCGAGAGAGCTGACTCTGTCACGTTCGGCTATCTACCAGCAAAACCTGCGGCGTTATCATAGCCGAAAGGTGAACCCAAGGGTTTTCCGAGAAGGAGACATGGTCCTTAGGCTTGTGCAGCGCACAGCCGGGATGCACAAGTTGTCTCCTCCATGGGAAGGGCCTTTCATTGTGAGCAAAGCGCTGCACAATGATGCGTACTACCTTGTAGATGTGCGCCCGTCGCAGGCGAACAGGGCAGATAAAGCTGGAGAGGAAACCAAGCGTCCCTGGAATGTAGCTCTACTTCGTCGTTTTCATTCGTAAGCAAAGATGTGTATGTACCCTCTTATCCGAGTTGAAATTCTACTCTGCAATCTGAAATTGTTCTCGGGGACAGCCCTCGTCCAAAATTGCTCTAAGTGTTTTACTCGGCTTGTTCCTTTGTCTATTCGGTTGCTCCACTTCAGAACTCATAAGTGCATTGAGTACTGTGTTTAAACCTATGTGCCAACTCTTCGACTCTGCTGCTGTCCGAAACCCGGCTTCATGGCAAGCAAGAGAACAAGCAAAAGGTCAATGAGCACACGAAAATCACTAAGGAAGAAAGAGTGCAGGAACCGAGTAGATTGTCGGTTACTTTTTGTTCCCTGTTTTCGTCTTCTCGGCTAAGTGGTGGGCTGCGTTACCATGATTGTTTCTAGCGGCTAAGTATTTGCAGCCCTGCTCCTTGATTCTTGTGACTCGAATACCAAAAAAGCGACAAGTCGCAGGTAGAGCAAAGATGAAAAGACAGGGTGAATAAGAAATGCTACTCGGGGACTCGCATGGAAACACAACTCGGCATTAAGCCAGTGTCGTTCAAATTGATTAATGTCAACATAAACAGAGTGGGCATAAAAAACTGTGTAGCAAGCAAAATAAAGGTAGTCTATTACATCTGCTCCCGGCATCCCGGGGATCTGATAAGGGTTCAAGTGAAAAAAGATTGCAGGTTGCTTCAAGTTGAGGAGGCGGTGTTCTCGGCGCTGGCCTTGGCTGATGTTTCCTCGGCGGCGGTCTTGGCAGCAGTTTCTTCAGTGGCGGTCGCAGCAGCTGTTCCTTCGGTGCTAGCTTGAGTGGCATCCGCTCCCGTCTGGGCGGTGGCGGATTCCGTCATCTCGGCATCTTGCTGGGCGGCTGCCTGGTCAGAAGTGGCCGTGGCCACCGAGACGGGTCCTGGAGCCGAGGAGGAGCATGAAGCGTGGCCAGGAGGGGGCACCGTGTCGTCGAGAGCAGCACCTGAGGAGGTGCCGAAGTCGAGTGGCTCGCTGTCGATGTGCGCCCCTTCGTCTTCATCGCTACTCGCGACGACGGTGGCTTTTCCCTTTCCGGCCTTGCCCTTGGGAGATTCGAAGAAGCCGTCAAGGTCTTCGTCTTCGTCATCATCTCCTTCGTCCTCGTACTCGGTGTCGGGTTCGGGGACGCCCTCGATGTAGACCTCCGTCTCGGCGCACTCTGCGACCTCATACGCAATCTGCTTGCGCAAGGCCACGCTCTCGGCATCCATCTCCCACTTGGAATCATTGCGCTTCCCGCGGATGCGCTGCATATCCAGGTTTTCATACCAAGATGCTATGCAGAGAAGCATCACGTCCGCACCAGCACGGGCTCCAGAGGCTCGCCATTTTTTCAGCTCGGCCTTCACGTTCTCCAGCTTGAGGGCGAGATCCCGCATGTTTCTTGGCTGGGGGTCATGAGGCCAGAACAGCCGGTGGAGCTCAAAGCCCGCATGCACCAAGTCAGTTCCGACGCCGGCCAGCTGTTCGAAGTAACCTTTGAGCACCAGCAAGCTGTCCTCGATATCAGCCCTGGTGTCAATTGGCTCACCCAGCGAAAGGCGAACTGCTCGGGCTTTGGCTACCGTAGGCGCAGAGGAAGAATCAAGACGAGGCCAGATATCTGAAATATCAAGTGGCAAGATCAAAAACCGAGAAGAAAATAGAAGCCGAGAAGGAACAAGACCGAGAAGAAAAAATGCAATGAAGAGAAAACTTACCGATCAGTTGGCGGCGCAGCTGCTGCAGCTTGGTTTTCCAGGACTCCTCGTTGCCAATGTGCTTTTCTTGGATCAGGCGCAAGCTATCCATCTGAGCAAAGAGATCAGCATTGGTCTTCTTCAAAGTTTCGCATTCAGACTCGAGGGCCCTTTCCTTGGCCTTGAAAGTGGTCTCGGCCTTGGCCTTCTCGGCGATTGCCTTGTCCCTCTCGGCGCCAATCTTGACGGCATCTTGGAGTGCCTTCTGAAGCTGGAGCTGCAGCTTCTCCATCTCGGTGGTGTGGTCCTTCACCAGAGTAATGGCCTGGTCGGATAGCTGTTTCTCCACCTCCGCTGGCTTGACGCAATCTTGGTGTGCCTCAGCAAATGACTTATGATCTTCTGCGAAAAGATAGATGAGGTCAGTAAATAAGCAGAGAGGAACCAAATTCAAGGTCACACCGAGTAAACAGCAAACTCACCTTCAAGTCTCTTTATGGTGGCCTCGGCGTTCTCCACGAAGCTACGGCATTTTTCATGTTCATCTGCCAAGGCCTTTAGTTTTTCTGCAGAGAAGGAAGGGTTAGCGCATAAGAAAGCAAAAGCGGGCGTAAACATAAAACGCAGGAACCGCGTAGCTAAAGGCGTACCTTGCACTTCAGTCAGCTGCTGGGTGCTGTCCTTGGCGTTCTTGCTGGCTGCCTCTGCAGCTGCCTTTTCCTTCTCTAGAGCAGCAATTCGCCTCCTAGCGATGGAGTGGTTCCAGAGAAGATGGCGGTACAGGTTGGTCCGCTTCAGGACGCTATCCTGAGAAGCGAGAAGAAAATGAGGTAGGCAAAGCAGAGAAGATTCAGCCCGAGTAGGAGGCTACTCGGAGAGTATCCAACTACTCGACCCGAATCTCGGGGACTGGGGGTGATGGTAAGAAAGAAGAAAGGCGAGTAGAAGGGAAGAAAATTCAACTCGGAAAAGGCAAGAAGGACTTACTGCGTAGGACTGCTCGATGTCCTCGGCATTCTTGCGATGCAAGAACATCTTGGCTGCGAGCGTCGCGGTCTCGGTGGAGACGGACATGGGATTGCGTCCCAGGTCAACCTTGTTCCAGTCCACGCGCATGTGGTCGATGCCGCCGAGGCTAAGACCGTGCCACTTATCCACGCCGAGAATCTTGCTATCCCATTTGGCGTCGATGAAGCCAATGGTGTCCAGTACCTGCTCAAGGCCTTTGGAGGTTATTGGTTTGTCTTGGACTCCACGAGAAGCGATGTTGATAGACTGGGGTGGTTGGCTTGGATCTGGAGGAGGGGAGTTCACGGCTACAACCTTCCTTCCCCGCTGGATAGCTAAAGCTTTGTCCTTGGGAGGGAAGCCGATTGAGTGCTGTTGGCTAACCTCGATCATGTACTCCGGGTAGCAGGGCTGGCCAGCAGCGCGAGCGTCCGCAGAGAGCGCAGCAGGAATCGGGCCGGACTCGTGGATCACGAGCGCTCCGCCTGAGGATGTACTGGTCCCTGGCCCGCTTCTTCGATTGCTCCTTCTCAACCTTCTGCTTCTCGGGATCTTCAGTCGCCTTCCCGTCAGTCTTGGCCTTCGCCTTCTCGGCGACTGCCTTCTCGGCAGCTTGCTTCTCGGCCTTCTTCTGTTCAGCCCTGGCTTTCTTCTGCTCGCCCTTGGCTCTCTCAGCAGATCCCTTCTCAGCCTTGGCTTTCTCGGCGGCTTCCTCCTCGGCCTTGGCCTTCTCAGCAGCTTCCTTCTCGGATTCCCTTCTGACAACCTCGTCCCTCAGAGCTTCCAAGGCTCGTTGCCTGGTTACTCGCCCGGCGGGAGGGCTGGATGTATCCTTGGTCTTCGACGGCGAGGAGGAGGTTGGCGGTGTAGGGCCTTGCGCAGTTGGCGGTGTAGGGCCTTGCGCAGTTGGAGGTGTAGGGCCTTGCGCAGTTGGAGGTGTAGGGCCTTGCGCAGTTGGTGCGGAAGGGCCTTGCGCAGTTGGTGGCGCCGCAGATACATCGCCCTGTGCAGCTCCTGGCTGGGCGCTACTCGGTGTCACGCCCGGTTGCACGCTGCTCAATGGATAAGCAGTGGCATCCGTGGCGGTGGTATCTTCTACTCGCTGCGCGGCAGCGGGGCTCTCTTGTGCAGCAGCCCCTGTGGCGGGCTGCTCTTGCTGTGCTTCAGGCCGCTCGGCGGCGGTGTGGTCTTGCAACTCTTGATCTTGATTCTCCTCGGCATTGCTGGCCGGAGGAGAAGGGGGTCTCTCGTCGTGGACGGCGGTGTCCTGTGCAGCTGGTTCTGACGCTGCTCCTTGTGCTGGATTGGCAGCAGCAGCATTGGCGTCGTGGTCCTCATCATCATCGTCCAGGTTGACCAGAGGTACTGGTTTTTTCTTGGCTTGGTCGGACGTGAGAGCTGCATTCGCGTCCATAGGAGGACTGGAGGGAAAAGGATATCACAGATCAGAAGAAGATTGGGAAAATAGCACAGCACGAGAAGGGAGACGACCGAGAAGAGGGCTTACGCGGTGGTGCACTTGAGCTCTCGTCTGGTTCTCTTCGCGACCGTTTTCTTCTCGGCGGGCTTCCTCTTCTTGGCAGGAGGCGCTGGTGCCCCGCTACCAGCCCGTTTGCGGGTCTCAGGAGCGGCGACGGCCAGGGGCTTGACGACTAGGGGCGCATCGCCCTCGTTCTCGTCTTTGTCCTCGTCGTCCTTGTCCGCGGCAACTTCATCTGGGAATCAAAGAGAAAAAAGGAAAGAATCAGAAACAGCGAACGAGGGATTGATGCTTCTCGGAAGCAAACAGAATGAAAGTACAGTTACCATCAAAATCCTCGTCGGACCAGGTGCGGAGAGCGTCGCGCTTATCAGGGACGGGAGAGCGAGAGAGGTTGGGCTGCTCCACGGCATCGAAGGAGGGCACATCATCCTCCTCTCGATCAGGAGACCAGTTGCCCTCGAAAACCTCGCAGCTCTCGATTATCTGGCGAGTAAGAACCTGAAAAACAGAAAAGGATCACAAACCAGCCGAGTACCAGGGAGGAACTCTACTCGGATAGGCGTGCAGGTACAAAGCACACAAAGCCTAGGCAGTTTACTAAGCATTCTACCCGGATAGGCGTGCAAACACAAAGCATACTAAGCCTAAGCATGTTTGCCGAGAGATATTACTCGGAAGGGCGTGCAGGCATAAAGCACATGGAGCCTAAGAAACATTCTCGAGTAGGCAACCCGGCAAGGCGTGCAAACACAAGGCATACTAAGCCTAAGGCAATTCGGCTAGATGTCCTACTCGGAACGCGAGGCAACTGCTAGTTGATGCAAGAAGAAGAAGTTATATACTCGGAAAATGTATGCAGAGAGCAAAGTAAGGAAGGCGTACCCGCTCAATCGGTTTTGTACGGCTGTACGGGACGAACCCGTACTGCCAGTGGTCGCCAAGGCTTGTCGTCAAGATGTTCCTGGCATGCCAGGGGACGTCGATGTTGTCGATCTCAATGGTGGTGGTCCTGGTGCAGTCGCGGGGCCCTCCCATGTAACACATGAGATGGCACCGCTCCTGCAGGGGCAGTACTCGGCGCTGGATCCAGCAGGCCACCGGGTCGTCGTTCTTGAGGCCCTCCGCCCTCAGCCAGCCGAGTCGATTCTCCATCTCGATGGCGTCATCGTCGTTGACGGGCTTGTCTTTCCAGTACATCCCGATTGGAGCGCGATTGCACCAAACGGGCAGGTTGATTCTGTCGTTCACCGGGGCTCCTGGCTCGGCGGCAACGTTCCTGACGTAAAGGAACGTCTTCTGCCACAGCTTGACGGAGTCCAGCCCCTTGACGCGGGGGTGGTTCGTCCCGGACCGCTGCACCATCATGGCGCAGCCGGTGTCGGTGGCGCGGGCGACGCCCGCGGAGTCCTTCTTCCCGGTAGATTGCTGGCGCAGGTGGAAGTACCTGAGCCACGTCTCCCACGTGGGCCGGATGCCGAGGAAGGCCTCGCAGACCACGGCGTGGTAGGCGAGGAAGACCACGGCGTTCGGCGGCAGATGATGCATCTGGATGCCGAAGTGGTTGAGGAATTTCCGCAGGAAATCGGACGCGGGCAATCCGAACCCGCGCTCGAAATGCGCCAGGAAGACGACGCGTTCCCCCTCCCGCGGGGACGGCACGATTTCGCCGTCCGGCGCCCGGCACTCCACGCCGGGAGGGACTCGCCGGGTATTGACGAGCCAGGCGCAATCCTCCGCGGTGACGCAGGAGCCGGCCCAGCCTGACTTGGCCATTGCGGCGAGTTGGGAAGGTGGAAGATTTCGAGTGGAGTTGGCTGGTGGATTGAGTCCGCGGCGGCGCGAGAGCTTGCGCGGCGGCGGAGAGCACGGTGGCGGAGAAGAGCAGGAGACGGAGAAGGAATAGTGCGAAGGAGGGGAAAAGGAAGCTACCGGCGGGGTATTTATATCCCCTCCGCGAGTTTACCGTTACCGTCTCGGGTGGGATCGATTGTGCCGTGTGGTGGATCCTGTGGCCGGCTAGAAACGCACACAAGCGCCGGTTGCGCGCGTAATGGCCACAGTTGATCCCACCACCGAATCGTGGCCTATAACTGCACTTGATGGGACATGACGGCCGGTGGGCCCATTGCGTGAAAACTGGACGCGTGGCAGGTCGTGCCCTGGGCAACCAAACGACAAGGTCGTGGATGCTTGACACGTGTGCAGTTGCTGCGCGAAGGGCTGGATTGTGCTCTGTGCTGCAGAGACTCAATCTGAGAAATTTCTCTAAGTCTTTTTACTCGGTTACAGAGTAGAAAGCAAGTGCTACTCGGAAGAGAGGAAACTCAAGGTACTTTCCAGATAGCTACTCGGAGGTTATACTCGGCATCTTGAGGTTCAAGGGCTGAGATGCAAAGGCTGGTTTTAAGCTGGCAGAGCCTAGTGAACAAGTTCGCAAGACTCAACCAGCTTCGGGGACTGCTGTCGGGGGGTTACCCCCGAGTAGGGTAAAGACAGGCGGTAAAGGCCGCTTACAGAAGAGAGGTTTGGTCGAGTAGCCGACTACCAGGTACTCGCTACCCGGTCGACTGCTACTCGGTCTCACCTCAAGATGACCAGAAGGAGATATCAATCACGTTCTACCCTGACGAGTAGAAGGTTTGGCCCGAGTACAAATGGCGGGAACCATTGGCGGGAACCTACTCGGGCCAGAAAGTCAAAGGAGCCGTTCTGACACAGGATCCCGCGTATCCTGGGTCCGTACTTGGCAGCATTCGAACTACTGTTCACGTGGGGACGGCCTGCCTGACAGTGACAGCATGGAAGCAGGCCGTGGCAGGATAAGGGGGGCCTACTCTGTGCCTAGGTACAGTGATACCAGTCTGTCCCCTAGTTTTGCCCAACGACTTTACAGAAGCAGCCAAGGTTAGGAACCAAAGCTGTCAGCGGGTACTCGGAGAAAGGACGATGTGCACACTATGTCGACACTTGTCTAGATTTGGACGTATCCGGCTGGGCACCGTGTATATAAGGTGCCCCGCCGCCTCCTGCGCGAGGGAGCTCATTCGATACGCTAACACAGGCTCATAGGGAACCCTAGAAACCCTAAGTTCTTGACCTAGCTCTACTCGGAGAAGAGAGAGGGGCTACTCGGTAGCTATACCATTTGTATTGTAGCTACTCGGAGAGACATCGTAATACACAGAGAAAGGCAGGAGTAGGGGTTTTACCTCCTCACGAGGGCCCTGAACCTGGGTACATCGTGTTGTTTGTGTTGTGTGGATCTTATCTCACGCGGCTACTCGTCGCGTGATCCCTCCCTGGACACCTCCAGCGTCCATCGTCCCCACATCTTTAGCCATCCCATGGCATCTGCCGTGACACCACCACGACAGTTTTCATACTGCTTTCATATTGTTCCTACTGTCTTCCACACCATATTTTAACCTCTTTGTGTTCAGCAAAACCTGTGAGATTGACAACCTCACTTCTACATTGGGATAAATTGATTTGATTGTATTGTGTAGGTTCCACGTTGCTGCTGAACCGGTAGTGCGCCCTGCCACCTCAGCTGCATCAACCTTCAGAAATTGCTTGTCCTCCTACTAGTCGATTCAACCTTGGTTTCTTTTCTGAGGGAAAACTTGCTGCTACACTCTTCACAACCTTTCTCTTGGGGTTTACCAACGAGGGAATCAAGGCCATCAACAAGTTTTATGGCGCCGTTGCCGGGGAGGAATAGAATTTCTGCAAGGGGAGTCTCTCACTTCCAATCTCTTTTCTTTGTTTTTGTTTTGCTTAGTTTATTTTATTTTGTCTTGTTTTCTTCTCTTTATCAAAAACACACAAACAAAAATAGTTCTTATTCTAGATGTTATTTTTGCTTTATCATGCTTGCTATCAATGTTTGATATCTTTGAAACTAGATCTTATTGGCAAGGTGGGTTCACGGATGAACAACAAAAATATTATAAGGAACACCGCTTGTCACAAAAAGGAATACACTTATGGGAGCAAAATTAATAAATTGCATGACTATGCTAAAAACGTGTGCTCTACTTATAATGTTACTTATTGCTTTGATAAATCTTGCTGCTGTAGCAGGTATAAGAACCTCCCTTTTCAATGTGAGTATAATGATGATGTTACCATATCTTCTTATGTTAAGGGAAATTATGAATTATATGATGTGGAACAAATTGAAGAATTTATTGCTTGGAAGGGTGCGTTCGAATTTGCTCATTTACTTGAAAGTATTGATGATGCACCTTATAAATACGACATTTATGCTATACTTGAATATTGCTTTTATAATTACAAGAATTGTAATTACTACATAATGGAATATCTTAATAAATGCTCTCCCCAAAGGGAGAGACTAATGCCTTGCAGGAACCTATGAAAGAAGAAACTGCTGAATCTAGAAGCTCATTGGATGAAAAGAGGAGAAGAGTGATGATCAAGAGGAGGAGGAATGGAGCTACCCATGTCTACCTCCCAATGATAGTAACTCTTTAACTCATACATTATTTGATGAAATTGATACTTTCTATACTTGTGACCTTGATACTGCTATGAATGAAACCTGTGAAAATGATATTGTTACTGTTATTTATGATAATCCATGCTACTTGGATAAATCTTATGATAATGCTCTTGATGATGGTCCTATGTTTCTTGATATTATAAATTATAATGCTACTGAAAATAGGATTGCTATAATATGTCCTATGACTTCTCAATCATCTTGTTTTGCTATTGCTAAAAGTGGGAAGAAAGAAGAGCTGATTTTAAATTTTGATCCCACTATTTTTGAGCTTGATATGAATTGTGTGCTTTTAGACCAAGAAAAACATGTTTTATGTGATAGTTATGTTGTTGAGTTTGTTCATGATGCTACTGAAAATTATTATGAGAGAGGAAAATATGGTTGTAGGAATTTTCTTGTTACTAAAACACCTCTCTTTTTGTTGAAAGTTTTGAAGTTGTTCTTGATTTCTAGTTTGGGCTTCTTTAATTTTTTATTTACAAGATTCCTATGCATAGTAAGTGGGTTAGACTTAATTTTTTTATACTTGCTTCTTTATGCTCTCTTTTGCTTTAGTTTATACTACCTCCGTATCGAAATATAAGATGTTTTAGCATTTTTTAGACAAAACGTATCTAGACATGTTTTAGTGTAAGATGCATATAAATCTATACTCTAAAACATGTCTAGATACATTTCGTCTAGAAAGTGGTAAAACATCTTATATTTTTATACGGAGGGAGTATCTCTTATGTGAGCATCTTCTTCACTTGAAAACACGTGAATCCACTTTTATGGGCCTAGCTAAAAGGCGTTAAAGAAAAGCACTTCTTGGAAGATAACCCATGGTTTTATTTTTTGCTTTGTTTTTCTCTGTTTTCTTTGAGTAAAGGGGTTCTATACTTCTGTAGAAACTTCTTTGTATCTTTATTTTCATGTTTTAGTAGTGCCAAGTAAGGTTTATGATGAGAGTTGGAGTTGGTTTTCAGATTTCTGCGAAGGAAACAGATTTCTGCTGTCCATCGTAAAAAATCGTATAAAATCCGGGAAGATCAGAATGATCTGAATTTGTTTGTGCTTATTCCCCGGCTAATTCCGCAAATTTTTTGTTCTTTAAGTTTTTCGATCTGAGCAATATAAGTTCCTCGAAAAAATTCGTATTTACAGACTGTTCTAGTTTTGACAGATTCTGCAATTTTTCTTGCATTTGCTCTTTTGCGATGTCAAGTGGATTTCTTTGGTTCACGAAAAATCAGTGGTTGTAGCTAATTTTTTTAAGTATAAATAGCACTTGTGCCATACAGAACCAATGTATTTTTAATTGTTGCACTAACCCCCTAATGCGAATTACTGTTTGAGTGTGGTGCGAAGGAAGTTTTCAAGGGTCAAGAGAAGAGGTGATATATGTGATCAAGAAGAGTGCAAGGTCAAAGCTTGGGGATTCCCCCGTGGTTCATCCAAGCATATTTTTAGAAGACTCAAGCATCTAATCTTGGGGATGCCTTTTGTTTGGGAGAGAGACACGCTCCGCTTTTTCGTTCGAATACTTGCTATGCTAGTATTCTTAGTTTTTCTTCTAGTTGCCGCAAAAATTCCTGTTTAGCTCTCTTTTTCATTGCATCTCTTATCAGAGTTGTTAGTTTTAGTAGTGTTTTGTGAGTCCTCTCATTTTTTCTTGTTGTATCATTTAGAGAGTTTTTGTTAAAGCATGTTTTGTATGGTGCTTGTTGGGAAAAGAAATTGCTGCTTGAGGTAGAATTTTTAACGGTGCAAGTAGAAGCTTGTATAGACTGTGGCTAGACTTTTGTTTTCATATCATGCTAGATGTTATTTTATTTCTAAATCCTTGTGTTTATTTAGTAGCATGATTAGTCTCAAATATATGAGAGTTTTTAATGTGCCATTGAAAGAATCATGAGTTGTTCTTGTCATATTGAAGCATAAATTTATCGTGTTCTCCTTTGAATGTTTTATTTGGTTGACTTGGCGCATGCTCACACCATGTTTATGACTATGAACCAGTTACGATTAGCCTCCATGATCATTTAGGTTTTGAACCTTTAGTACCACTTATACTTTGATTAATGATGTTTATGTCTCTATGCTAGCCTCCATGATCACTCCCAGTCTTTTGCTAGCCTCCACCTACTCTGAGTATGAGCTCTACTCGTGCATCCAAATCGCAAAAACCAAAATTTTCCCATTGTGTCCACCATACCTTCCTACATGTGGTATTTAACCGCCACTCCAAAGTAAATTGCTCATGTGTTACCTTTAAAACTTTCAAAATTACTCCTGTTTTGTGCTCCTGTTTTAGACCATGAGGACGTAAATAGAGAATCTTTATATCACTTGTTGATTGGACTTTAACACCTTGGACTAGTGTCTTCATCCACTTATCCAATGATAGAAGAGCTGGCAGCGGGGTGCCCAGCCCCAAATTAATAACACAAATTCTCTTCGCTATTTTCCCCCCTGATTTATTAGTCAAAGCATAATTGTGTAAACAAAAGAGAAGGAGGGATGACCTTCTACCCAGATGCGTCCTTCTATGGGAGCCGCTCTTGTGAAGTCTAGTTGGCTTGTGACGTACTGTATTTTCTGTTTACCATTCGTTGACATAAGCATACACCTCTCTTAAAATATAGACACTCCTCCACGGTATGTGATTGTTGGCAGACACCCGAGGATTCGGTTAGCCATGGTTTGTAAAAGATGGTTGGCAGGAGTGTCAAGTTTTTATACCTATGTTTAATAAAATAAAAGCTCTAGCTCATGAGTGATCCATGCTTCCCTCTGCGAAGGGCCTTTCTTTTACTTTTATGTTGAGTCTCCATCTTCTAACTTTATGCACGGTTGAGAGAGCATAGTTGCCATTCTGAGTTTTATGTGCATTTGTCCTAGAAACATTATTAATTGATTCATGATGTGTTAATGCATGTTCTCTAATTATTTGTTCTAGTCTTCCTCATGAATTTTGAAGGTG
>JAPCYS010003694.1:0-19114 GCA_028641055.1 Alopecurus myosuroides | reverse complement strand
TGATTCGAATCTTTATGCTCTCCAAACACAGCGGAGCTGTAGCCAGTCTATCGGGAAACATTGTCCTGGTAGCCTCTAGTTGGACCTATTGAGATTTGCTTGTAACGAGTTTGTGTTGAAGAATTGGTTAGGTTGTTATCAACTGTGTCGTTGCTTCTTGACGATGTTACTCATTTTATATTTGCATTGTTGTTTCTTCCACAGCAAAATGTTTCTGGGGTTCGTTCTTGTTTCATTCGTGCTTCTTCCACAACAAAATGTTGCTACATAGATGCACTCCCTCTGTTGAGGCGCGGTGTTGGTGATTAGTCTAGGACAGGCTCTTTTACTTTGTATTAGTGTCGTCGGTGGCTGTCTCTCGATGAGCCTCGTGTGGAGTTCGTACTGCGCTTGTGCTCGTTGTTCGTAGCGAGTTGTAGTCGAAAAAAAGATGTACTCTTTCTGTCTCATATTAAATGTCGTTAAAATGATGTGTCTAGATGTATTTTGATGCTAGATATATGTAATTTGATGGAGGGGGTATATGTTGCATAATGCTAGTTGCTTACGATCAGAGGTACTATCTCTGTTTCTTGTCGTGGTTTTAGTTTGAATTAACCTTTGGATGCAGCAGCAGTCTCAAAGACTGACGGTGCTTTAAGATTTACGTATGATCCAATTGAAAAGCGTTGCCATTGAGAATATTGTCCTTGTGCATGTGCATATTGAATTTAAATTGCTGGGCATCTGGCGTCTTAAAGATGGACATGTGCCTGTGCTGCTGGGGCCTCTCAGCAGCGGGATTGACGTGAGTCAGTCTCGGTGGATCTAGTGAGGTTGACCTGCCGCGGTTTCGATCTGGCCATCGGAGCACGTCGTGGCACGTGACGTGAATCAAGGTACGCGCACCAAGTGGACTTCCATCATCAGCCTGGACGGTTACTCCACGTGGTTGTTCATGCATCCGCCTGGCTTTGTCGTCAAAATGAAAAATAGCCGATTCGTTCTTGTTTGAGGTATATACAGGTTTAGTCCCACAACTTGCGCTTAGCGTGCAATTTAGTCCCACTTCTTGCAAATCGTGCACCGAAAGCCCCACTTCTTGTAATGAATTGGTTGAATCGGGTGCTGACATGTGGCCGCTGACGTGGATTAAGTGAAATGCAACGTTGTGGCAGATACCCCCCTGCACTGAATCCGTTCCCGCAATACGGACCAAAATGTGAAAACAGAAAAGAATCCCCAATCGCATCGAACCCTATCCCTGGCTCTGTCCCGGCGGCGGCGACTCGAAGGCTTCCGGAGGCGGCGACTCCAAGGCTTCCGGCGGCGGCGACTCGAAGGCTTTTCCGGCGGCGGCGATTCGAATTGATGGCTCCATGGGAAGACCTGGCGGCTCGGGGAGGAAGGTTGGAGGTGTCTGTGGCGGCGGCGAGAGGAGGAGCACGGAGGCGGGCGCATGGGAAATCTCCGGCGACGTCGACGGCTAATGGACGTCCTCAAGCTGTCGGCCGCGCCGTGGTTAGCTCGATTGTCCTTGTCAATTTTATTGATTGTGTCTGTCCTGGGACTTTCTTCCCTGTGATTTCTTGCTGTAAACAAGTGAACTTCTTGTGCCTGCCCTGTGATTACTTGCTTGTGCCTGCCCTGTGATTTATGATGATTGCTCGATTGGTTGCTTGCTCTGTTGTACTGTGCTGCGGCATTGCTTGCTCTGTTGTAGTGTCTGCGAAAATTCAGTTCAAGTGACCCCTTCTGGTTAAATCACAGGGCATGTGAAGCAAGGTACTGCACATAATATGCAATGGCATGAACTTGCATCGACACCAATAAAGCTATTGTTGTGCTTATAAAATTAAATGTAAATAAAAGGAATTGTTCTGCTATGCTCTGATGTAGTGTGCTTGTTGTGCTGTTGTGTGCTTGCTGTGCCGTGACATTGATGATTCCTTGCTGTCATTTACAGAGTGCAGGGCTATGACATTGGTGAAGTTGAGCTGGAGTTGAAGAAACTAAAGGCAGAGAATGGACAAGAAGCATAGGGATGTCAAATGTACCAAGGATGTATTGATCATGTACTCAATTGGTGTAGCTGCTTCTAGTTGGTGTACCTGCTGTTATGTATCCATCTAGTAGCAATGGTCAGTAGGTCTTCTCTGTAATTGTGATGTCAAATGTACGAAGAATGTACTGATCATGTACTCAATTGGTGTAGCTGCTTCTAGTTGGTGTAGCTGATGTTATGTATCCATCTAGTAGCAATGGTCAGTAGGTCTTCTATGTAATTGTGATGTCAAATGTACCAATATTGTACTGATCATGTACTCAATTGGTGTGATTTTTGATGGAATAAAAATATGGGATATTTACTTGTTGGTGAAATGACCTTGTCTTACAATTTTAATTAGTGAAGTGCACAGATGCACATATCACTGTCAATTGAACATAAGTACACTTTTTTACTGGACATTTTAATTAGTGAAGTGCACAGATGCACTATCACTGTCAATTGAACATAAGTACAGATGCACTATCACTGTGAAATGAACATAAGTGCACAGATGCACTATAAATTCGACTAGAAGCCAGAACATTACAAAAATTGAATGCATTGGTACAGGCCGACATATTTCAAAATTTGCTTAATGTCAAGAATTCAGTACAGGACATAACTCAATTGTACTAGTATTTAAAATCCACTATTTCAATTCTTGCAAGATCTTGAACAGTGCATTATTGAAAAATCCTATAACTGAATTACATTACAGGACATGCGTACTAGAATGAGAATTATATGTCCTCAGCTGGTGGTGCACTCTGGCTAACAGGGAACTCCTGGACATCAATATCTTGAGATAATTCAACATTCAAATCAGGAATTTGTCTTGATGTTGGTCCTCTTGTCTGATGTGCATCACCAAACAACAAATGGTGAGCACTTCCAGGGCCTGTACCATAAGAACCTCCCCTTGATGTTCTTCCTTTCCTAGGATTTGGGTTATCTGCAGGTGCACTTGTAGAAGCTTGTACACACCTTTTCTTGACAATTCTTGTGCTTTTTGCAGTGTTACCTTCCTCAGCTGGTACATTTGTTCTGGGAGGGACAAAACCCCCATTTCTTCCTCTGCCTCTGCCTCTCATACTACTTCTAGTACTAGCTGTTGTTACTCTGTTTTTTGGTGGTGGAATACTCTCTCTAGCAGAAACAATGAATGCATTTTCAGGTAGAGGCCCCAGTAGCCTACTCATTGGCATATGGTCTAATTCCTGAGATGAAACAATACAAAATTAGCAACAACTACAATATAATATCAACAATTAATCAATAAAAATATGCACAACCTCCTGCTGCATTGTGTACACCATGTTGCCCACAAGATTAGTCGGATCAAGAGTTGGATCTTCTACATGAGGGATGATATGCTACAGAAAAATTAAAATATGGCATGTTAGTAAATATGGCAACAACAACAACAATTATTTTTGCTATATGAATAAATAATGGGAATTGTACCTCTAAAATGCCTGGCATATCTATTTCTTCATCCTCACCACCTGTATGCATCTCCAATCCTTCTCTCTGCCTGTCAACATATTTATGATGTCCTTTGCTGTTGTGACCAGCTGTCCCACATATAGAACAATGTATTGTGACCCCTGCCTTTGTGAAAATCTTTACTCCCTTTCTAATTTTCTCCTCTGGTGCTTTCTTTCTATTCTTCTTTGGCCTTCCCATTACTTTGGTGAAGAGAGGTGGGTAAATAGGCAATGCATTCTGTTTTTCCCAAAACACTCTCCCTCTCAAAGGTGCCAATTTGTATGCATAAGCTTTGTTGAATGCATCAATGGTGTAGCAACTATGAACTAAATTCTCTGGATTTATTCTATCATTTCTGCAACATGCTATCACATGATGACATGGGATTCCACTAAGTTGCCACCTCTTGCAATCACATGTTCTAGCTTTGAAATCCACGAGGTAGTCTTTTTCCATCTCAAGACTACTCACAGTATAAAGATAGTTACCTGCTGGTGTGACCTTGCAATTCCCACTCCATTCCGTGAACTTGTCCAATTTCTTCTTTATCTACGGACATATCCTTCCTTGCCACTTTTCTGATTCTCTTTGCTTGCTTTCATGCCTTTGAAGAAGCTTGTAGAATATTGTTTCTAACATGGATAAGAAAGGCATCTCTCTAGCATCTAGAATGTAGCTATTGAACACCTCACAATGATTGTTCAACAACATGTCACACTTTGGAAAATCACTGAAAAATGCCTTTATCCATGTGTTAGGGGCCAGTTCTTCTATCCATGCAAAAGCCTCTTCACTGTCAGCATGCAACCTTTCCTTGCTTCTCTCCCACTTTGGAATATTTGTTGACCTGGCAATTGCCCACACATCATTTTTCAATGTTTCTCCTCTATGCCCTGCTCTCTGGAAGTTCTGGATCATATGTCTAACACAAAATCTATGCTCTGCATCTGGGAAAACCTTCTGAACAACATTGATAAGACCCTGCAAAATTATAAGAAACAATTTATTTGGTTTTTCACAAATATGTCTCAAGTGCTCTACTAAAATGGTAAAGAAACAAATGTTTTCATGTATCATACCTTTTGTTTGTCGCTCATAATTGTCCATGGGGATGTGTTGGTGATGTTAAGATCATCTCGAAGATTTGTGAGAAACCACTCCCAGGAGCTAGTACATTCAACCTCGACTAGTCCGAATGCAATTGGAAAGATGCAATCGTTGGGGTCTACTCCAACTGCTGTCAATAGCTGGCCCTTGTACTTAGTTTTGATGAAACAACCATCTATACAAATAAAAGGCCTGCAACCAGCTAGAAAACCCCTTTTGCATGCATCATAACTCCAATAAACAGTGGCCAAGTGTTGCTTATGTTCTCCAATTTGAGGATCATTTACTGTATTTGTAGTTATGAAATTTTTTGAACCTGGATTGCCAGTTCTCAGCTCATGCCCATATTCCATTAGCAGCTTGAATTGCTCCTCCTCATTACCATGAATTTGAAGCAGTGCAGCTTTCCTAGCTCTGCTTAGGGTCCACCTGGGTGGGCACATTTTAAACTCCCTCGTTACCTTTGCAGCAAAACTTCCTAGGTCCAATTTCTTGTTGTCTATAAACTCGTGCATAAACTTCTCTGTCGGTATCTTTGCAGTAATTGCTTTTAGGGGCCAACTTCCCTCGCAGGTGTGTGTGCCTTCATATGCAGTTATAACAAAACCACCAGTCCTCTTACTATCATTTGCTGCTTTCATAAACCAGGGACAACCAGGAACACATATTGCTTCTATCCTTCGTTTATCATTCTTTTTCTTCTTTAGGAGCACTCTATTTCTGATACTATATGTTGCCAAAGCCTTTCTCACCTCCTCTACACCACTGAACACCATACCCAGTGTAAATGTGGGATTGTCCATGTCGACCTCAGGATTAAAAGCCTTAAATTTTGCCTTCAACTTCTCTCTGTCTCCTTCAGCAAAATTCAGACCATCATCCTCTAGAGCATCATCATCTTCATAGTCCTCACAAATCTCCTTCTCATTATTGTCATTCAGAGATTTATCAATGTTATCTGCAAATAGATCGTCATCACCACTTTCAACATTGTAATCACTGTCACATATCTGGAAGTCACTATCACTGTCACCTTGATCTTCAGGATCAACACATCTAGGTTCGCTTTCCTTTTTTGTGCCCTCTGAATTTGTTGTTTGGTCTCTCTGTTCTGCTTGAGGTGGAACTGCCCTTCCAATTTGTTTCCCAGCTGCAACTGCGCTCTCCTCAAGCTTCACTGCTACAAGCACCTCTCTTGCAATCCTTTTCTTGCTAGCTACAGTCCCACTCAACTCCTTATTCTCTCCTACAACATGACAACAATTTGATGCTTCAGGCTCACCAACTGTAACTGAACTTGCAATGTTTCTGTCAGTGGGCACAGAATAATTATTCCTGATAACATCTGGTCTTAGATTTCTCAGAAAGTTGGTATGATCTACATACATGACTAGTGTCCTGTGACATCTGCTTGCTTTCACCATCTGCAATATCTGAGTATGATTATCAATAAGGACCAAGCGATTGCTCAAATCTTTTTCTGGCAAGCACCAATAAACATGAAGTTTGCCATCTCTCTTTGCCCCAATAATACCAAAGAATTTCATCAATCCATGAAACTGACCATATATCACCGGTGCAATAATCAAAATATGCACTTGATGCACTAACATATTCTAAGTCATCTCGCAAACCACAAAAGAAGCCATTGTGCACTACAAGAACAGAGAACAAGTTGGATTCTTCCCCTGCATTGAAAACTGTAACAACAAGTCAGTAATTCAATCAAATAACTACAATACCATAAAATACGATTTCATAATCAGTGAATTAACTGTAAAATTCAGAGTGTGCAGTGAAATTTAGACTCGGGCATGCAGTCAAATTCAGACTGGGGCAGTACTGTGCATCAAAATTCAGAAACGTGCAGTAAAGTTCAGACTTTTATAAGTCAAATAAAATGCTAAATTATCTCAATCGCCTACTCACGAACCAACTCAACCTACAGTACAACACTTAGCAAGATTTTCACGGTACAGTGCATCGAAATTCAGACTCGGCAGTACTTTGCATCAAATTTCAGAAACATGTAGTAAAGTTCAGACTTTTAGAAGTAAAAAAAAAGCTAAATTATCTAAATCACCTACTCACGAACCAACTCAACCTACAGTACAACATTAAGCAAGATTTTCATCGGATAATACTCAACCTACAGTACAACCGTGATCATAAGCACTGTTCCGTGATAATACTCAACCTAGTACAGAGCCCTCTATCTCACAGGTAATCTAGGCATTAAAAGACTTTAAGTTGGAAATATTGCATCATTTGTTGATGAGGGTTACATTGTTTTGAACTGTTTTACTGTACAGTCATCTATTCATGAAGAAAATTGGCCAGACTGTTGATAAGATGGACCGGATCAAGTAAAATATGAGAGCAAAAACAGACAGCAACTACTGTACATAACAATAACAGAAAAGGTGGCTCTAATTAGAACACAGCGACATGACATCATGATTACAGTTGGTACAGTTGGAACTCGATTACAGTTTCTGACTACAACGCTATACGGTTGCTAGAACTCGATTCCTCAAATTTGAGGTGGTCAATTCCTCAAATTTAGTTGACTACAACACTATACGGATGCTAGTAACTCGATTTCCAAACTTTATCTCCCCTACAATGACCAGCATCCCATGATCAGCCTCACTGTTCGAGGATAGAAAAACGGAGGCGCAGCGAGGCCGCGGGGAGATACAAATCGGAGGCAAAACTGACCGTATTCGGGAGGGTCCTCGTTATGCTCGCGGTAATGCATCGCCGGCCGGATCCTTGAAGCCAACGGCGGCGCCGCCTCCACGCCTGGTCGGGGGAGCTTCACTGCGTTCGTTACGAACGAGAGGAAAGAACAGAATAGAGGAAGGAAAGCGAGAAAAAAATGGATCGTGATGTCCAGGTAGTTACGAGGACTGAAACGAAAAAATCAGGGGCCCTTCCTTTCTGTACAATGCGGAAGGACTTCTTTCACATATTGCCAAAATAAACAGGACGCATTGCATATCACTTAATCCACGTCAGCGGCCACATGTCAGCACCCGATTCATCCAGGACCAAATTGTTCCCGATTAGCAAGAAGTGGGGCTTTCGGTGCACGAGTTGCAAGAAGTGGGACTAAATTGCACGCGAAGCGCAAGTTGTGGGACTAAACCTGTATATACCTCTTCTTGTTTCGGTAGATCAGGGCAGTGCATTGATGAGCTAGGAGCATCTCCACCTGCAGCCTGTAATTTGCCCGACATCTTAAAAATTGTGTCTAAATTATATCTATTTTAGGGTGTCAAAGACATGTCCGGAGGAAGTTGTCTGAGCGAGACTCCTCAAATCTTTTTTTTAACAAAATATAGCAAAAATTGCAAATTTATTCGACGGTTTTGACACGAATTTGAAAGAAATTCGACTAAACTAAATCCTAACCGGCATCTACTCGTCGTCGGAGAGGCAGATGTTCCGTCGTTGTAGGGCTCCATCTTGGGCTGCTGCGACGGTCCTACCTCCTGCTCCACAACACTGTCGATCGGCTTTGGCTTCACCGCGGTGGCTTGGTTGGTCGTGGCGGTGGCTGCTCCTCGCCCTACGCTTGTTGCTCCTCTAGCGAGGCGCACAACGCCAGGTAGTAGCCGGGGTAGTCACAGGTCATGAGGGTGGCATGACGACGGTCGACGCTCGTTCTCGGAACGCAGAAGCGCCAAAGTCGGGCGTGTCTCTGTTGTGAGCCGACAAAACGCTCCAATCCAGGGAAGGTCCTCCTGCTAGGGTTGCCATGGTGATCAATGACAATACCACCGCTCCGCCGCGCTATGGGATCCTCCTTGACAGCGTGGAGCTTGGCACAGTTGCTCCCGGGTTCCTCCTTGGCGCCGCCCTCCTTCTTTGGGCATGGCGGTGGAGCGGCGCATGTATCGGCTCGTGCGGGACAACGGCTCCGATAGCGAGCTGCCACACCCAAGCAAGCACGCCGTCCACCAAGCGGCCGCGCCACCGGTTCCTCCGCCGCTCGAGCGCCCACCTCTCCATCCCGTCAGGCCGTCATAGTGCTCGAGGGCCTCGTCCCTCTCCCTTTGGAACCGCTCGAACCACACTGCGTGTTGTCGGCTGCGTTTCCGGGAGGCATCTCTGCCCCGCCACTTCAAGATGTGCATAGCGTGGTCCTTGTCGGTGGGAAACGACGGCACAACGCACCTCGCGGGGCTCAGCCACCACTTTTTTCGGGAGCCGGTATTCCGACGGTATGTACACATCGTATCGTCGAACAACTACGCCTCGTCAAGGAGGAGGTTATGTTCGTGGTAAGCTTCACCAGATCCGTCGGCCTCGTCGTTGTGCGTCATTCTTTCCGGAGGGGGAAGGGGGAGGATTGCAGGCTAGAGTTGGAACGGGGGAGCGCATGCTGAACACACGACGAGCGTTATAAAGAGAGGCGGGAGGCGAAGAGGCCGGGGGCAGGTGAAGCGGCCGAAGCACCAAAATCAATGACGGCGATGGACGCGTGGGAAGAGTGAAGGCCCATGGAGTGTTATTTTATTGTGATCCAAATTCATATACGAAGATAAAAGATAAAGTTCACGCGGGCGCCCGTTGGAGCTATTTTTTGGGTCTACCTGCAAAACTTGCATTCGAAAAAAAAAAACGATGCCGCAGCACAAGGGTCATGATTAAACACTAGGGTTGACGCGATGCGTAGTGACTAGGGATGGGTTTGGGCATCTCCAACCTGGCACGGTCGATGGTCGGCTACTAGCGCACGAGGAGGCGGCACTCTTGTACACACGGTTTCTCCCTCCCGAGCAAGCATTCCCGCTCCACCACCGGCCTCCGACTTCAACTCGTATATTTACCTCGCCGAGAAGCCAAGCAGGCCAAGCCAAACACCAACACACACACGCCGTCTCTTACCTGTCTCGAGCTATATAGCTCCGCGCTCGTACGCCATCTCCTCATCGATCCTTGCTGCGGCACGAAATGGATGCCCCGGACGTGATGCCGACGTGGTCGCTGGTCCGCGGCTACTTCTCCCCGGCGACGCTCTTCCTCCTGCTCAACGTGGTCATCGGCACCATCGCGCTCACGTCCCGCTCCCACCGACGCCGCCACAACCACCACGGCGACGACGACCACCACCAGCAGCAGCAGCAGCAGCACGAGCAAAAGGACTACATCGATCAGTACGCGCCCCCGCCAGCTGCCGCCCCACTGGCGCGCACGTCGTCCGTCATGGAGCGCCTGCGCTCCATCGGCCTCTACCGTTTCCGCTCCGGCGACTTCCCTCCCGAGTACAACTACAACCTCTCAGCCGCCGACGACGAGAGCAGCAAGCAGCAGCAGCAGCAGCAGCAGGCTCAGTATGCCCGGAGCCGGTCTGAGCCGGCTGCGAGGCCGCCGGTGAAAAAGACGGGCAACGGGGAGGAGAAGGCGGCCAAGGCGAAGGTGGCCAAGAAGCCGCTCGCGGAGGTGAAGAAGCTGGAGCGTGCCCCGGCGCCGGCGCCGGCGCGGCTGGTGCAGCGTGCGCCGAGGGCTCCCGTGGCGCGTGCGGTGGTGACGGCGGCGGCGCCAGAGGCAGCCGCGGCGCCCACGTGCGTGGACGAGAGGGCCGACGACTTCATCAACAAGTTCCGGCAGCAGCTGCAGCTGCAGAGGCTCAACTCCCTGCTCAACTACAAGGAGATGCTCAACCGCGGCACATAGCTGGCCGCCCCAATAGCCCACGCGCGGAGCAGATGCAGCACCAGCGCGGCGTTCTATCAGTTAGCGGTCTTGCAGATGTATGTTCATTTGATTTGTGTCTAGTTGCGCCATGTACGAGTTGTTGCAGATGTTAATTTTGGATCCCTGCAAAACATTACAGAAGAAGCTTTGATATTCTGTCCTAATTAAGTCCGTTCCGACGGTTAGTCCAAACAATAAGTACGTGACAAAAAGGCAAGCGTGGAAGCACCGCAAAGAATCCAGTTGCTCCAGCCTGTTTGTGTGATTTCCCAGGACCAGGCATGACCGGAAGCTTCCGATGAACACGCCCATGTTCATGTTCACGTTTTAAAAAGCAAAACGTCAAGTGAAATCATGGATAAAAAAAGGAGCGTGGCTGAGGGACAACAAGAAGCCCACTTGTATTTACAAACTCTTGCATGATTGGGCCCAAGATTCCATCCTTCCCCGCCTTCCTTCCGATAATACTAGACCTACGGACAAATTGCTTACGGATTGAGACTACGGACATACATGGCCTCTTCTGATTAGTCCCTCGCCTAAAAACTGCCCCGCTGAATTTCATTGAGGGCCCATCTCCTGACCTGGTTACCTAATCCCGTAAGATCCGTGCGTAAGGAGGGTCCGTAGGTGTAGCATCGCTCCCTTCCTTCCCTTATTTTTCCAACCTCAACTGACAACTAGTCACATCTCCTATGGGGCTGCTTATTTCGCCTGGGCAAGCCCGATTTGAGCAGCCCGGACAAAAATCAAACCTCTATGGCACTGCCTACACGGACCGTGGTCCGTCCTTTTGTCAGGAACTGCTCAAACCCGGCTCAGATTTGATCCAGTTTTGAGCACCGTCCGGACAAGCCTGGACCGCGCTCGTGTCCAGTATTTCTCTGCCCTGGCCCACCCAACAGAGCCACACTCCACTCCTTTGTCGGTCGTTCCTCTCCCACCTCGAGCCGCCGCCTCCTTCTCTGCCCTAGCCATGGCGGACGTGGACGGTGCCACCCCTGTTACGACCGCAACTGGACCTGCTCCGCCGTTGCCGGCGCCGTCACAAGCGACGTCCAAGGCCCCACCCCAGAGGGAAAATAGGCCCAAGGTCGTGCTCTTCGAGGCGCAGAGGAAGGAGGAGTCGACGAAGAGGGCCGGTCGGAGGGCGCGGGTCAAGGCTGCCGCCGAGGACGATCCACATACAACGGAGGAACCGGCGGCCACGGACGCCAGGATCGGCCTAGATGCTACGCAAGCCGCCATGATCATGATGGGAATGCAGGCCGGTGCCCCCATGTTCACCCTCCACGGTCCCGCCACGAGCTCCAACGCATCAGCGACCCCACCCCTGTTACGGCCGCAGCTGGACCTGCTCCGCCGTTGCCGGCACCGGCACAGGCGACGTCCAAGACCCCACCCCAGAGGGCAAATAGGCCCAAGGTCGTGCTCTCCGAGGCGCAGAGAAAGGAGGAGTCGGCGAAGAGGGCCGGTCGGAGGGCGCGGGTCAAGGCTGCCGCCAAGAGCCGATCCACAGGCCACGGAGGACCCGACGGCCAGGGACGCCAGGATCGGCATAGATGCTACGCAAGCCGCCATGATCATGATGGGAATGCAGTCCGGTGCCCCCATGTTAACCTCCCCCCACGGTCCCGCCGCGAGCTCCAACGCATCAGCGGCCCAGCCGTGCACAATTCCGGACGCGGGGTCGCCAGCTATGGCGCTGATGTACGGTTTTTTGCCCGGTCGTACCCTGGCGACGCCCATCGAGGTGTCGTACGTGGGCGAGTCCACGCCGCCGGCCCCCAGGGCCCTGTTCGACCTCAACACCGGGCCAGTGTCGGGCGTGTCCACTGGGCCCGCAAGCAAGGGAGCTTGCACAATCCCTCCGGCCAACTATCCCAAGGCCCACACCCTGTTAGACAAAATGCGTTCGCCGACCCAGGGCCTTACCAGGGACAATGGAGAGACCTACTTGGTGGGCATGATCAATGAGAACGGTCAGGCGGAGTACGTCGAGGAGGGGGACGAGGAAGACGAAGAGGAGGAGGAGGGGGACGAAACTCAGGGCGACCACATCGACGACATGCCATTGTTCATGGACGAGCTGGCCTAGCAAGCTCAGGAGGCCAAGAAAAGGCATCCAAGAGGCACCAGGTACACCGAAGCGGAGGACCTGTGCCTCTGCGAGACCTGAATGGAGGTGGGACAGAACACGATCGTTAGGGCCGAGGTGAAGCGCAACACGTACTAGGGCTGGATGTACAAGAACTACCATGAAAGGGCAATACTCCCACCCTACTTCATGGTCACAAAACGGACGGAGATTCGATCCAAAAAAAGGTTTGGACTCATCTCGTCCGAGTGTAGTAAGTTCACCGGCTCCTTTGAGCACGTGGCGGCCCGACCGCAAAGTGGAGTTGGCATCGCGGACTTGGTGAGTCCCTGGTTCATGTGTGCGTTTGTCCCCGGCCTGTATCATGATTTCCATTTGTCCCATTTTTTTAGGCATTTCAGGCGTTGGAGGTGTTCAAGGCCGAGCATGGGGACATGTCCTTCAACTTCGCCCATTGCTACAAGGTGCTAAAGGACAACCAGAAGTGGACGGAGCTCCACAACCTCCTCAAGAAAGATCGGGGACAGCTGCTGGTCCCTGGGATGACTCCCGGCAACTGGGAAGACACGACAACGGAAAGGCCAAGGGGCCGGACCAACTCCAATATGGACTTGAAGCGTGATTCCATGACGACCGCGCTGCAAGAGACCCCAAGGGCTTTATCACCCAGAAGGACAAGAACAGCGAGAAGAAGGACGAGAGGATGGAGAAGAAACGCCAGGAGCGAGAGGAAATGACGAAGAATTGCCGACCAATCCAAGAAGCTCTAGATAGAGGAGGAGAACGCGAGGACAAGGGCCAAGGAAGCCGAGACAAGGGTCAAGGAGGCCGAGATCAAGCAGACAGAGCTCGAGATCAAGAAGAAGGAGGCCGACCTCGCGTTGGCCGCCCAAGAAGCCCAGATCACGGCCATGGACTTGAGCTCGCTGACCCCGAGGAAGAAGGCCGTGGCCGGCATGACCCGACATGGCCTTGAACCCATGGCCTGCTTTTGTTAATATTCTTTTGGGACATTTTTTTGCCACCAAGTGAGCAGCCCCGTAGGGTGTACTACCCAGATACGCACGGACAATGGCCAGGACCGCTGCTCAAACGGACAAATCCAGGACGCATTTGGTCCGGATTTGAGCAGCCCCGAAGGAGATGTCCTCACGATCACTAGAAAAAGGGAAGCCTTTCGGAAGGTCACCCCGCGCGCGTTGTGCTTGCGACAAGTGTTGTCTTATCCTTCCTCGCATTCCTCTATGGGCGCTTGCATGCGTGACAAGTGGAAGCACGAGAGAGTTTTGGTGGGATTTCCTCTTCTCTCGCACGGACGTGCCCTCATTTATTTTGAGATTTGTTTTTTAAAAACGAAATATCTAGAGAACCGTTTTTCAAAATTACAAACCATTTTTATATTTGAGATCCTTGCGTTGAGATCTTCAAAACTAGATCCCATATTGATAGGTTTTGAGAATTTTTTTTTCGAACTTTGTACTCCCTGTTCTATATACTTTATACTTTTAGTACCAGTTTATACTTATAGTAGCAACGTGGGTGTACATCCAGTAGCAGTCGCATGGGGTGTACACCGTGTACATCCAGTATCAGCGTCCTTGTACACCGTGTACTTTCAGTAGCAATGTGGGTGTACACCCAGAAGCAGCGTGTGAGTGTATATACAGTACTAGAGTCGGTGTACAAAAACGTGCGTGTACTTTTAGGTACACAACGTTTATACTTTCGGGTACAACGTGTGTATACTTTCAGCATCAACTTTTGTATACTTTAACATACATGTGTGTACCTTTTAGGTGAAGCGCTTTGGGCGCTTTGTTCGAGGCGAAGCCGAGCCGTAGCACGCACTACGCCCAATACACGCTTCGATCAATACGCACAACGACCTATGTACCCCTTCAAAATATTTATAAATGGTTATCGAGGTGATGCCGAGCCGTAAAAAATATCGGGACGAAGCCGAACATCGATATACATTGCTACTAGATGTATAAGCTGGTACTGAAAGTACAAAATGTATAAATCAGGGAGTATAAATTACGAAAAAAAAGTTTTCGAAACCTGTCAATATGTGATCTAGTTTTGAAGATCTCGATGCGAGGATCTCAAATATAAAAACGGTTTCGTAATTTCGAAATACGGTTCTCGAGATATTTCATTTCAAAAAATGAATCTCAAAATATATCCGTGCTCCCTTGTATGCTCCACCACCGCCACGCGTCGTCGGCTAGCTCGCTGGAATTTCCTTCCCGGAAGGCTACGAGAGAGTTTCCTTTCCCTAATCGCACCCACAACTAGTAACTTATTTGGCTCGAGTTCCTTTGTATACGAATGGGTACCTATTAGTTATCCTTGTTTGTTTCTAGGGGTTTTGTGGGGATTAGTGGGGATAATACTGACCCAATCCTAAATCCCCACGTTTTGTAAAATGGCCATTTGTTTCGAGTGTTTTCGGCCCGTTAAAATCCCCAACTTTCCCGGCGTTTTCCCAACCCCGTCCATTTCTACTGCGACCCAATACGCGACCCCTACCTCGCGTATTGTTCCGGACGGAAAGAAGATTGAGGCGGCGGCGTACGCGTCGAGGGGCGACGAGCAAGGAAAGGGGCAACGAGGGGCGGAGAGAGGGGCGACGTGAAGACAGATTATCCCATCGGCTCCGCATCTTTGATCCCCGACCGTCCACATCGTCGACGACGTCGCTGTCGTTCTTGGTCCGGCCGGGCCGCATCATCGACGCCGCCGTTTTTCCATCCCCGGTATGCGTCGCTCCCCCTCCGTTTCTACTTCCTGGCGTCCGATGACCTCGTCTTCTCTTTGTCTTTGGATCAGCGTTAGGACGGCGTGGCGTTGGGACCGAGGACTCCCTCGCGGCAGTTCGTAGTTGATTCACCAGAGGCCTCGCAGGTGTCTTCTGAGGAGATTCTCGAAACTAACTAAGGTACCGACTCCAGATTCCCCACCCTGGAATGATTGGCTCGGCCTATGCGATCTTGATCTGTGGCGTGCCTATGCGATGCTGCTTTTATGCCTTCTCCCTTTTATTTGGGATCTTGATCTTTGGCGTGTCTATGCGTTGCTTTTTTTTCGACGGATACATCTTTTGCCAAGGACAACAAGAAGACCCAGCGCCACCCGCTTCTTTGAAATAAACTAGTGCATCTCGTTTAGTTTCAGTTCTCTTTAATTTTTTTCTTCTATTAGTTGTTGCCGTTTATTCCGTCAGAGTTCAGGCTTCAAGTTTGTAACAAACTGGGAGCGAGCAAATCCTAGCATCCTCTTCTAGCTAGAATGCATGCATGATTAGTTTCCTTGTATGATTAGCATAGCTAGCAACCCTTGTGTATAGACAGTGATTGATATCGCAAAACTGTGGTTGTAGCTCAAGCATTTGGTACATATATTTCCTAGTCTCTTGGCCTGTCTACATATATTTCCTGTAGCTCAAGCATTTAGTACCTTGATTTTAATATATGATGTTGTCATAGACAGAGAATTTGAAATAATTCCTCTTTGATTCTATTACTGCTATCCTCACACTACTGCCGATATATGATGCTTCAGTTTGCACTTCATACTACATACTTTCTCAGTTATGGCAGCCTGTGTACATATTGCATAATTTTTTAGTATGTTCAGGTTGTGGCAGCCTGTGTACTCTTGCATCTCCACATGTTTTGATAATTTTGTTTTCTTCCAAATATGTAGGAAACATCTATTTAACCGGTGATATATTCTCACCGAAAAAATCTTCCTCTCGCTCTCCGATATGGCCTTCTCTCTGGTATATTCATTCGCTGACGAACTCCCTCCATCTTGGGGCCCGTAAAAACTCCTAAATTTGGTATGTATCTGAACGGAAAGTATGGGCACCTAGAGGGGGGTGGGGTGAATAGGTGCTACGACCAATTTTAATATTTCTTCAAATTAAGGCTTGAAACAAAGGTAAATTATCCAGATAATGCAACTAAGGTGAATTTACCTATATGACAAGAACAACAATAAACACAATACAAGCACAAAGTAAAGTAGAGGGGAACTAGGTAACCGATAATGGAAGCATGCAGAGACACGATGTATCCTCGAGTTCCTCCTTGTTAAGGGAGTACGTCTTGTTGGAGGGATGTGAGTTTCGCCACAAAGGCCTACTCAACGCCACAAAGATCTCACCCTATTCTCTGATGAACAACACCACAAAGGCCTAGTCCACCTTCCACTATTGATCCCCTTTCAGACGGGAATCGAATCCTTTACAACAAGCTTGAAGCACACACCCACAACCAAATTAGGGGCTCCCAACACCAAGAATCACCAATAGTAGCAAGAGGTCTAGGTTCTCCAAACAATGGAAACCCTAGACTAGTTCCCCTCAAGTTAATGAGGGGGAAATGAAGAACGGGTTGGTGAAGATGTAGATCTGGGGTTTCTCCTTCAATCCTCCAAATTTTAATAAGTTTGGTTGGAGGAAATGAGAGATCTAGCTTGGTGGGTGAGCTCAATCAATGGAGCAATAAATTCTAGACGAGCTACTCCTTTGGAGAAGAAGGGGTTTTCTATTTATAGGTCCGCCAAGAAACTAGTCATTTTCCTGCTGTTGACGTGCAATCCGGAATGAATCCGGAACGTCCGGAATTAATCCGGATGCCCAGAATATTCCGGATCCTAATAGTGGTTTTCATCCATGTCGGAAGGGACCCGGAAATGCCCAGAATGATTCCGGATTGTAACAGAGGTTTTCGCGGCGAAGTCGGAATGAATTCCGAATGGTTCCGGATCCCGGAATCACCCGGAATGAAATCCGGATCCTAACATAGGTTTTTGCGGCCAAACCGGAATGAATCCGGAATCATTCCGGATGGCAACGAAAACCTCTACTTTGAGCAGAAACATGGCCCTCAAACTTTTTCTCCTTCTTCATAACTTCAACACCGCTTTGTGCTGGTGAAATTTGTACCTTCAAACATTCAGCACACAGTTAGATCTCATTTGTGTTGTTAACAAACACACAAAACTTAGGGATTCCGAAAATGCTCTTTCAATCTCCCCCTTTTTGGTATTTGATGAAAACATAAAAATACACAGGGATTTCAAGGTGAACACTAAGTATTGATCTCCAAAAAATAGACGGGCTCCCCCTAGATATATGCACCGGAAGACACACACCACATAGGCTTTGCTCCCCTATGTTTTTGAAACCATGCAATCTAAACAAGTTCACACCAATTGCATATAGGATAGAACAATAATGTAAAAGCAAGCATATAGTTCTAACGATAATAACTTAACCACGGGTAAGAGTGACACAACCAAGACACCAAGGTTCCACACACGATATAAAGAAAATGTTTTCAACGAGGAAAGTAAAAATGGAGCATAAGCCTATAAGATCGAATAAAAAAGGCAAGAAACTTGTGCCCCCACCCTTGCAAATCCCGTGATATGCTAATAGGGACTCCTTCTCTCCTTTTGGCATAAAGACGCCAAAAAGGGAGAAAAGGAGTCCAACTAGCGCCCCAAGAGATCACTCGAGGTCTTCATCATCTCCGCGCTGCTCATTGCGTTGCTCCTCTCCATCATCTTCTTTTTCCTGCTCATTGCCACCACCGCCAGAAGGATCAAAGTCATCCTCATCATCAGACTCTTCATCATCTTCCCCATCAGCCGGAGGCACCCAAAAATAGAAGTCATCATCATAGATCTCAGATATTTCAATGGGTACATAAGAAATAGCAGCATGAGAAGGAAGGTGAGCAGACACATCAATCCCAGCATCCCTCCTGTCAGAGTTCTGAATATGGCGAGTCTCCTTGGCTAGCTCCCTAGCCTCATGAGAAATAGCTCTAGTGTCACTGTATATGTTGAACATAGCCTTGAAGAACTTGGCAATGCCACTCGAGGACTGATGCTGAGAACCACCACTCGAGGAATCGTAAGGAGTAGCAGAAGACATCTTGGACTTGTCTTTGGCATACTCAGGAATCTCGGGACCACTGATGAGAGAAGGAACAAACTTCTTTGGCTTGATAACTGGGTCCTGCTCCATGATCTCTTCATCTAGCTTTGAGTTGATGAACCTCTGAATATAGGGGTCATAAGCCGGCTTCCTCTTCTCCATCACACGAAGGCAAATCTCACGGTAGAGAAAGTCCAGCACATCAATCTTCTTCTGGTGCCTAGGCTTGGTGAGTACCATGAGGTTGACCATGAAGGCCCTAACAACAGAATAATATACATCCTTGGTCATAATAGTGGAGCGGAAGATCTTGGACAACACATTGTATAAAGGTTACATGTTAGAGTTGAAGGGCAAGTGCTTGTCCGGAGCCTCAGGAGGATAGCAGAACTGCAAGATGGAGTTATCAAAGTCAGAGTTGTCGTGAACACAGAAACCATGATGTCCATAAGTGGCCTTCCAAGTATATCCGAGAGCATTAGCAAACTCACACAGATTACTACTAATATTTTGGTCGCCAGACATCCAAGTCATGGAGCACACCGCATCACCCTTGCAGTGTACTGTGTAGTAGAACTGGGCAACCAAGTCAGGAAAGTAATCATGCTCGATCTCCAGGAGTGGTGCAATATTCAACTTCACCAAACACTCATGAACATGACGAAGCTCCCCATTCTTGTGCTAATGATAGAAGTCCATACCCACTTGATACTGATCATAGACAAGTGGATTA
>JAPCYS010001050.1:0-121704 GCA_028641055.1 Alopecurus myosuroides | reverse complement strand
CATCAGGTTGGCTTGTCTTAAAACTCTTAGTGTCCATGGCCTTGAAGTAGCTTGAACTTGACGCACAGTTCCACACCTGCTTCTTCTTCTCCTTCGTTTTCTAACGTCGTGAAAGAATTAAAAGACACACACTCAGAATTAAAGAGCAAACAACTAAAATAAACAACACATACAGCAAGCAAACTTATACTAGCGCAATCACTCAAACGTTATCAAGAAAACTATCTCACCTAACTCTCAGGGTACAAAACTGCCGTCAGACAAACATATGGTTGAGAAACCATATCCCACATCTTACATACCAAATATGGAGTGGGTGTACCATTGTCATGATAAGGTATTCAAGAAGCTAAAAATATAGCTTGTGGGCACAAAAGGTGAGACTACTAAAATAATAACAACCAATCAAAACAATACCCATGGCAGTGGGTATCAACAACACACAAGCAATCATTACCAAACAAGTTCACTACCAATGTTTAGATAGCAGGATTCTATTAAGAACAACGACAACAGTAACACAAAAATAACACAAGTACCATACTCATGCTAAGGGAAATACTCAGACAATTTCCAAACAGCAAGTAAACACATCACCGATGAATATGCTAGTTATAGACTATGCTTATGTCTACTCAAAGTTATGGAATCCATCAATCATGAAAATAAACAAAACAAACCAATAGCTAAATCAATGTTAACAAGTCATAAAATATAATCTAAAACACAATCATCACACAAGATAATACTCCTATCAAATAATATAAAAACAGGACTGCATTCATAGCATACTAGTATGGAATTCTACACAAGCATGCTATAAGAAATAATTATATTTTACAACTAATAGCAACAATAAAATCAAGAGGTCATGGCACACTAACATAAGTAATGACATCCTAAACATGCTAGGATGAACTCATACACTCATAAAATAGAAAACAACAATACTAGAGCAACTCATAATTTTTAATGGCGACACTAGTTTCATCACTAGAGAAGCAATATCACTATAAGGATGTAAGATACTAAACAAGCAACTCAGGAATTTAAATACTTAGTAACATCACATACACCTTACACATGCTAGTAAGCATAAACACTAAAATAATTCCATGAAAACATCTACTAAGCAAGCATAAACCAATTCTAATAATACATGTTGTTCTACTTAATTAAATAGCAAGCAATCAAGGTATAAAATACACAACCGGTAGCTATGCACTCAACAAAAGATTATCTAAACACCTTAAAAAATCCAAACACTCAATAAAAATCATTCACAAATAATCTATCAATCACAAGGGATCATTCTATTAGCAAACAATTCAATATAAGCAAACAATAGTGAAGTATTTCTTAACCTGATACTCCTAAGGAATATTATGCTAACAAATGAATCACACCCAAACATACTAGTATTCACAAAGAGGAACTAAACTCATCACTTACATAAGTGAAAACAAACAATCTATTTTCCTTGGTGGAAAATAAAGAACTCATATAATAAGACAAGCTATTTTCACACTAGTGCATGGTAGGGGATTTTCATCCTTAACCAAGATGCAATGGGACCAGTGATTTATGGGCCCACTAACACCAAGGAAAAAGAGGTACAAAGCCTCTGGTTACTCCTTACAAAATTAGTACAACAAAATAATCAATACTAGACTATTTATACTAGTGAAAAAAAAGTATAGTGAAAACAAATACAAATCTTACTCAGGCTTTGCTATAAATTAAGGTGCAAGCTAACAGGAATAATAACTTCAAATAACAGTACCCAAATGGTACTGGAATCATAACAAACATAGCACAAGCTTAGTCAACCAAGCACACATAGATTTGGTGCACACATTAATCAAACATAATAAAACTAGAAAAATAACAAATGCTATTTCTATTTCTATTAGACTTTCCAAACATGCACACACTTTCTAAGATATATGTACTGCAAGAAAACAACCTATTAACAAGTGGTAACAAACCTATACATTCTAGGAAACAAGATTCAAAACAATCAAACATTTTCATTCAAACAAATACATCAATAAATAAGAAACAGAAAAACTGATGTTTCTAGATTTGCTCACAAAAATAAATCAATGGCTACAAAAATTAATCCAAGCTAGGATTAAATAGATCTAGTCATATGCAAACTCATCCAATTGTATTTACCTCAAAAATAATTTTTGAACTCCCTCTAAAAATCCTAGAAAAACCTACTGGTCATTTACCAAAATGGCTGGCATTTCCATTTGGTAGCTCACCTTGATGTGAGGCAAAGTCCTAGTGATATATCTGCTCCTAGGATATCCAAAACAATTTGGTTTCACCAAAATAGTTACAAATCCAAAAAGTTATGCTCAAAACAATCTCACAGACACCTTGCGTAAAAACAAGTCTTGTGATAAAAATACCACTCAAACTTTAGATCTACAAATTTTATGTGGTTAGGAAAACACATAGATAGATCCAAGATTTTTGGTGGAATTTATTTTGCATGTTAGGCATTTTTCACAGACCAAAAGCTAACATGCAAGTTCCTGCCAAATCTAAAAAGGAAAAGCAAAAAGCAGCGTGGGCTAGCTTCCTCGCTGCGCGGCCCATCTAAGCGCACAAGGCAGCCCACACGTGCAGCGTGCGTGCGGCCTGCGCAGGAACGGCGCGGGTTCAAGCGTGATAGTCGATCCCAGATCGAACGGGCCACGGCTTTCTTCCTCCTCTCTACCCTCTCTCTCTCTCTCATCCGATACAACAGGGAAACGGCAACGGCGCGGGCTCACCATTGGAGGGCTCGGGGGCGGTGGTTCGTGCTCGGGGGAGTCGCAGGGGTCGAGGGGCGTCGGAGTTGGCGTCTGGCGTGGCCCCAGGCGGCGGCGCGCGACAGGTGCCTGTGGCGGCGACCACGGACGGCGGCAGCGATTCCTGCGGGCAGAGGCCAAGGGAGAGGGTCAGGTGGGGTCAGGGAGGTACGGGGACCTCAACGTAAACGATCACGAGAGGTGGGAGGGGGAGATCGAGGTGCTCTACCTTGGGAACACGCACGGTGGCCGGCAGCGGTTCACGGGCTCGTGGAGCTTCCAGTGGCTAGGGCTCGGCTCGATCTCGACGCGGGGGAGTCGTGTGAGTGTGAGTGAGTGTAGTGGCGCAAGGAGTAGGGCTATGGTGGCTTGTACCCGTGGGGAAAAGGGAAATGGCATGGAGGGGGCTCGGGTCAATGCCAAGCAATTGTATGGAGGCGCCAAGGGGTGGTTTTGGTCTTTTTCTACACAAGGCCAGTGGTCCAATGGCATCACCACGAAAGGGCGGGTCAATGCCTGGACTTTGGAGGAAAGGGGAGTCAAGTCAAAGGAGAAAGAGGCAAGGTATGGAAGCCCATTCCCATGCCACATCACCACTCTCTCTCTCTCTTGTTTTCTTCACCCTCAAGGCTTCTAGAAGCAAAATGACACATCCATGTTCGAGTCAGTAAGTTAGTCAACAAACTAGGCCAGGTTACACTTCAAAACTTGCAAAGAAAAACAAAGAAAACATCTGTCCAATAGTGTATCTAACACTGTTCCAAAAAAAAATCAGAAAAGTCAGTTAAGGAGTTAGTGAAAATTCTAAGTGTTGAAAACAGATGAAATGAGCAAAAAGTTGGGTTTGTTTTCAAGGGTCAAGTAGTTTCCAAAATTTGTTTTCACAGTAGGAACTTGTTAACCATGTTATAAACGTTCAGAATCATCTTTTGAAAACAAATTTGAAATAGTTTAAGGCCATGAAAACAATGTGGAAAAAGGTGTACTTTCTGTTTTTCTCTGTTTGCTAAAAATGCCTTTTTTTGCCTTAATTTTATACCACAAAGAAAACAAGCAAAAGATCTTTTTTATTAATCCAAAAATAAAACCAAGCTTATGGATTTGTAGTAAATATATCAAGGAACCGTTAAAGGTCAAGAAAACATAAAATAACAATTTATAGCCTAGTGAAATCAAAAGTGGAAAACAGGTACTTGGCTATATTTTCAGGGATTGTTTTCTATAGAAAACTTAAAAGAAAGCTTCTATAAATCATTTTGAAATTTTGTTTTCTTGGATCCAACAAGGCTAAAAGTTTGTTTTAAGATTCAAACAAGAATTATCCAAGTCTTGGAATAAAATGCACTCAAGTAGTCAAGAGAGAAAAATATCAGGGAAAAATTATAGAATTGCTTTAAGGAAAAAATTTGATATTGGTTTTATCAAGAAACAAAACTTGTGTTACAAATATGATTAAGATCATAACCACATGTTAGTTCAAACAATCATGTTGCTAAAAAAATTGTTGGCCCTAATTTTTGTCTTCTTGAACATAGTACAAGATTCCAAAAACCGGGATGTGACACTGAGCATGTGTTTAGTATGCTCTTTTCCTCTACTCCTTCATTCAGACAAATTTAATAAAACTGAAAAAATATATGTCACTTTTTGTTTTTGTTTTGTGCAGGTTAACATTCATAAAAAACAGGGGACAAAAAAACAATAAATTGGTTTTACGGCATAGATCTTAACCAACCAGCTGAACAGTATATTGATCCTGCATTTCGCAATAATGGAACATAAGATATGTCTTCAGGTGGAAATCAAAGATCTGTTCGTACAGACAGAACGTCTGGAGATGGAGTTCATACTGGTTGTAGAGGCCCCAAACCGGAAGGTTCAGAACCCCTCATATGCATACATTCACGATCCCAGGAAGATCAGTCGTGAACAACATACGAAAGTGGTACACAGATACAATATCCATTACACGAATAAAAGCAGTCTTACAAACCAATGGTCACATGACCAAGTCTTTATTCACTCCCACGCAGGACAGGCAAAGTCTTACAACAACTAAATAGCGGAAGATAAACGTATATAGCCCATGTCAAGCTTTCACCAACAGGCTGCTGACCGGGAGCCGGACCTAGTTCGCGTAGTCGTCAGAATAGTACCCTTCCTCGTATTCCTCCTCAGGCGGTGTCTCCTCAAAGTCTGGCAAGTATATACCAGTGGCGAAACCATAATGAGTACGTTTGAATGTACTCAGCAAGACATCCTTTATACACTTACAAATGCATCATGCTTATATGGTGGATAGGTAGGTCATACATAGGGCTCACTACCCATGATGTTCATGTAAGATGATATCATAGTTGCAGTCATAATGATCTGTATCTTTTTTGAAGAAGATACTTCAGAAGAAAATAATATAGTTTTCTTTCTCTTGTAGATATCGCATTTACAAGAGGTTTTATAAACTTGTTTACAAAAGAAAAATTTTCTTTGCAAAACTTCTTGGGACAAGCCTGTCCAAACTTCATCGGTACCTTCCCGGTACAAAACTTCTTGTCTTGAAAACACCTTTTGAAAACTCAGCACAATGCTAGCTACATGGCCTTTCAACTGCCCATATCCGAGGGCTCGGCTATTCTGAATAGTTTTACTCTGCAGAGGTGGTACACATTCCACTAGAACCAAAACTCTGCCATGGCCCACCCATGGATCGACACAGCGATATGCAAGCACCAGAGAATTGATCCTAACTGTCCACTCTGACACAAGCTAGTACATGGCTATCCCTTCAATCAGGTTTATTCCCCCTGGCACCATGTCACACATCGCCAAACAGGAGACCCAACTGTTGCAACCGGAGGAGAAATTAATCCCACACTTTGCATGTCCCGTTCCTCCCTCCTGGCAACATTTCTGTTCAGAGTATCATCCTCTCTATAGCATCTTGGGATAGGACACATGCTAATCTGTGCAAGCATCTAGATAGGCCCCATACATGATCGTGAGACGAATTTAGACACTTATACTCCTTCTATAGGACACTAGCTGAATGCCCGTGGGTTGCCACGAAATTTCAAGACACGTAAAATCAATAATATAAATGCTATATTTCTTACACTAGCTGAATCACCTACTAATTACATGTGAATAGAACACTGAACCTTTGGACACTGCTAGAATTCTCTGTGATTTGTTATTAATTAAGTGCAGTATTTTACTTTGATCAATATATATGAAGGTTTTTTTGGCATGATATAATTTCCTGGAAGTTTTTGTGCCATGTGATGACAGCAATGCAAGGAACTGTTTTTGTGGCCATGCATGTGTGCATTCAATTTATGTTGCAGGTACATTGAGTGCCAATATTTTGTCGGAACGTTGATTCATTTCCGTTCCGGCGAATTTCTGGCACTCCGGCATGACCATTTATAGCCGAGGTCAAGCCGAATTTTTCCGGTGACTAACAGTATACGTTTTGTCTACTGCTAGCTAGGGCATGTCTTCTTCTACTACGGATCCGGCTTTATTGGACCACTACATCCTTATGGCCCGAGAGTCGCAAGAGGAAGATCGGACACAAACTGACCATGATGTCGAGCTCCACAATGATGACGGGCTCACTGGTGGCGAGGAGGAAACCACTGATAGTGGCGCCGGGGGTCCCTCAGGGAGCAGCACGACGGGAAACAAGCGTCGGAAGCGAGCTCCGAACAAGGTCGGCACCGTTCGAGAGAAATTCACGGAGGTGGACCCTTCCAGTGGCACGCCTGTGATGCCATTGGAACTTGTGAAGGGGTACTTCCTCCAACTTGGTGTGATACTTCGAGACGTCGTCAATGTCAACGAGCCGACTCTCAAGAAGAAGCCAACTCTGCGCGCCCAACTCATCTCGAGGCTGCACGTGCGGTACGAGTTCCCTCCCCCCTACAACAACGAGAATCTGAAGGGCAACCTCGTGAACAAACTCGCCCTCACTAGATTCACCAAAGCCCTGAGCAATTACAAGACTATGGTGAGGGCGATGATTAGGGAATCAACACCATTCGAAGAGATCCATCGCCACTTCCCGCGGATTACGCCCGATGACTTCAAGACTTTCCTAAATAACGAGTCGCTTGATTTCACTAAGAATCAAACGGAATGGGGAAGGATCTAGCGTCGAAGAACATCGGTCACCACAATCTCGTCTGTCGTGGCTACGACGGGAAGGAGCCAGTTTGGGAGAAAGAGGACCAGGCCTACATTGAAAAAGGGATTGAGAACCCTTACGCCAAGTATGCCCATGACCCGCAATTCCAGAAATTCATGAGGTCGAGGTACAGAAAAGTAACTCCGACCGGGGAACTTGTCTCGGACCCGAAGATGGTGGAGGGTGTTATTTTGGTCACGGACGATAGCGTGAAGAATGTTGAGAAGCTAGTGGTAAGAAATTTACCATTTCATGCAACTCATCATCATCTAGTCCATGATTTCATTCTAGTACGAAACCAATTCTAAACCGTTTATATGTTGCTTCTGCAGCTAGAAGAACAACAACTTGAATCTTCCTCGTCGCAGACGTCGACGGCCAAAGTCACGTGGGATAAGCCTTTCATCAGGGGGTACAACAAGGCAAAGAGCCAGGACCCTCTGAAAAGGCCGCACTTAGGCCGTATCACCGGCGGCGGACTTAATAAGAAGCATGCCAACTATGGCTTGGCTGAGCCCAGCACTAAGGAGTCGCGGGCGGCAAAGAAGAGCGAGGAGACGGAGGAGCTGAAGAAGAAGGTCCATGACTTGGAAACAAACATGGAGAAGAAGATTGAGAAAACGGTGGGGGAAAAGATGAATGCGCTCATCCCCGCCGTATTTGAAAAAATATGTGGCTACATCGCCGAGGGCTCACAGGGGCCGTTACCGACGTTCAACATACCGTCGATGTTGGTCGTGCCCACCGCGGCCGCCGCCGGTGGTCCGTCGACGTCGGCTGTGCCTGTCGCCCCCGCCGTGTCCGACGCGTCTGCCCCCGATGGACCGTCGGCCGTGCCCGACGCGCCTGCCCCCGATGGACCGTCGGCCGTGTCCGGCGCGGCCACCACCCCGTTGCTCGACGAGCCCACCATCACCTGTGGTCCGTTGACGTTAGCCGAGCTCAATTCCCTCACGGTAAATTATTGACCGTCTCAAGTTGTAGCCAGTTCAATATAACCCTACTCTCTGACCTATCCATGCATGTTATCGCAGGCTGACGCGACGGGATGCACCTTCCTGCTAAAAGTGGGCAGCGAGTTGAAGGATTTTGCAAAGGGGAGCATCTTGCAGCCACTATCCCGCAAGTACCACTGCAGAGATATACCGGCCAACGAGCTTCGGGTTCGCGTCGATCTGGTGCTACCGGGATTCGAGAACTTATATCCTCCTAATCAACCCGCCGATGCCGACAGCGAGCTGAATCTCGGCCAACTGGACAATCAAATCTTGCTATGGCCGAAAGCCCTTATTCGGCTGAACACGACGTCAGGGTCGGCGCCAAGCCAGGCCATGACCGTCACCACTACACCGGTTGCGCCCGCGGGAAGCCAACAAGACAAGGTCCAACATGGCAATGTTCTCTCTCCACCTCCGGTGGATCCCCCTCCTCCCGAGCACGAGACGTCCAATGACGAGCAACATCACGAGCATGAGACCCATGACGACTACATGGATATTGAACTTGCTCCCATTGACGATTTCATAAATCAGTTGGATGGCGAGAAGCCGGTTCCTCCGGAGTTACCCGCCAGAACTCTTGATATCCAGAAGAAGGTAGATGGCGGAGAGGGCGGTTCTTCTGAGTTACCCACCAGAAAACCGGATATCCAGAAGAAGCTAACCTATTCCCAAGAAACTCCCGAGGAGCAGACGGCCTTTACGGCTCCACAGCCTACGCTGGTTACCCCGAATACACTCTGTGCTACGGCCGCGGAGGCGGTAAAAAAAGCGGCACTCCCATCTGCTTGAGGCCGAAGAAGCATCGGAAGAGGCCGGGCAACAAGAAGAAAGGTGGTGCCTCCTCTAGTAGCCAGCCAGCGGTCTCCCGAGTCCTGGACCGTTTGCCGCCCGCCGTCCCGTGGAGGAAGGTGCATGAGATAGGTCAGCCGATGCTGCCAGCAGAGGTTGTCGCTGTCATGGGTGGTGACATGAGGACCATCCACGACGGGATTTTGTTCAAAGAGAATGAACTTCTACGTGAGAAACATCCCTCCTACCCGCTATACGTGGTCAAGGTGCCCCGATCCGTGGGCTTTGTGGATTCAAATCCCGCAGAGGTGTTCTTCATCAGATACGAAGACATATTCAGGGTCTTCCACTTGGGTAAGCTCGACCGAAGCATTGTCCGCCTGGTATCGCTCAGCATGGCGCACGATACCCGGAACGCGGCGATATGGACCCGTACTACATGAATGAGGACTACTTGCGGTCACATGCGGACCGAGTTCTTATCACGACTTACATAACGGGGTTTTTGATAGATAACAAGGATAAGAACGCCATTCTCATGCCATACTTTCCCAAGTAAGTATTCCTCTCCGCTTCACGTCGTTACATTCTTTCTAGAATCTCCTTAGTATTCCGATTGATGATATTGATGGCTTGTTCGAAATGTTCTGCGCAGAAACGGAGGATGCGTACTCATCGTCATGGAACCGCATTGGTCACAATGCACTTATCTCGATGCGGGTAGGGCGGTGCAGAAGGACTACACCGACATAAGAGCTGTTCCTAATAGTGCCCTCAACGGCTTCGCCGCCGATTTAGGCAAGCCCCTAAAAAAGGAGAAAATAGTCCGAGGCGCCTACGTGTGCACCCACGTAACAAACTTCCCCTGCCTCAAGCAATCGGAGAAAGAATCTGAGTTGGAAGCTTGGTATGTCATCTTTCAGATGAGGGAGTACTTAAAGGATGCCCAACAGGCCCATCTACCAAGTGATCTCCGAGACCTGGCCACAAAGATGGCCAACACCCCCGATGAATATGTGCGGGCTGAGTTCCGTCGCATCCAGCGGAGGATCTACACGATACTCTCGTCGGATGTCATCACTCGGGGTGGCTTGTTCTTCCACGGCCACGCACCACCGAGAAACCGTGACATAGAAGCACACCTACGAGAGCAACGTGACACCCGGACATTCAACACGCTAGAAGGCGTTCGTCCGTTCCCGCCGAGACTATAGGATTGACAAAATGTTAGTATACACTTGCATCATATAACTTTTAGTCCTTTATTTGTTGATAGTTATTTGCGGTCTATTATCACTTTCGATGCTAAACTCGTATTTTTGTCCTATGCACAGATGACATGGTGTGTTGTGTATGTCGGTAGGGTTCCCGGAGTCAATTTGCTGTAATTCTGTTATTTTCGTTTCTTTTATTTTTTGACACAGCAAAACCGTACCCCAGGCGAATAAGAAATCGTACCCCAGGCGAATATGTACCCCAGGAGCACATTGCATGTTCGCCTCAGGTAAAAGGCTTAGCCCAGGCGCACAGGGCCTGTTCGCCTGGGGTATGTCAAGCTACCCCAGGCGCATTTTGCTGTTCGCCTGCGGTAAGTCATTACCGCTGGCGATGTGGTCCCAGGCGAACACATATTCGCCTGCGGTAGCCTAATTTGGTGCGCCTGCGGTAGCCTTTTCCCTAGTAGTGCAACATACCCTTCAGCTGTATATTCACGCCGGTGGTATTTTTTCCGGATAGCAATATGACTGCTCCTACCAGTGGCGAGCCCCGACTAATTCCACACAGGTGGTATTAATATATGGCGGGGTAAATTTTTCACATTGGTGGTATCGTCTTTAAATCGCCCTCAAAATACCACCGTCGTGGATTGATGGTGGGCCAACATGGTAGACTTTCATTGATAAATAGTTTCCTTATAGTGTAAAAACATTGGGGGATGGGCATATTTTCCATGAAACTTCACCAAAGGTGTCGTCACCTTGAATGTCCAATCTAAGGTTCCTAAAACCCGGTTCCGGAACCCTATCAGAGTTGGGAATCTTCACCATAGGCTTCTTCATCACCATGATTACCTCCAAGGTGATGCATGAGTATTTCATCCTTCGACTAAGGGTCCATAGCAGTAGCTACATGGTTGTATCTTATACTTGTTCTTTAATGTTTAGATCTTGTGAGCCTCCAAACATGATCAATATCATCGTTTTATAATTGCTACATGCTGTGTTTGCAGCGATCTGATGAATTATGAAGTTATGATGTTGTTACTGTTATTATATCCATTTTCTATTATGTTATTGCATTCTGTTATTGAGTTCTCTCTAATGTGTGTGGTTGCTTTGGCCAAGTAATTTCATGTGTATCCAAGAGAGGGTTTTGTGCTAGATAGTTGGTTCATGCCTCCTTCGTGTCTAGGATCGATTTCTAGATATTGGGTAAAACAATGGTGTTTTTGTCCATTCATGATTATGAATGTTGCTTACATTATGTATTTATCTTAATCCATTTGTCTGCTTATTTTGGAACTTAATATCAGTGAGAGGCAAGCATAGAAGTGTTCTCAAGGTGTATTTTTTTAGTTATAGATGCGGCTAGATGTGTTCTATGATGTGATTCCTACATGAGTAGTGCAATGAACTCTACTTATCACGATTGTTTGTTATTCCAATTCTATCAATTGCCTAGATGTAATTTGTTCATTCTGCATGTTTTATTTTTATTTTTTGGAGATACACCACTAGTGAAACTATGGCACCCATGCCATTATTGTAAATTATTTACAACCTCGTTTACCTGTATTTCATCATCACTTTCTCTCTGTAATGTTTTACTTCTATTAATTTCAGTCACACTATATGATCTCTTTTGTTTATAACCAGACGAAAGATTGATCACCTTCCTGAAAAGTTGGGGACAAAGGGAAATTTGTGTACTGTGTGTAGATTCAACGCTCGTCAACTAAGCACCATTATTCGATTGGCACCTAGATGGAGAGGTGAATTCCGACTAGTTTGATAAACCTTATTCTCACACCGTCGAGGGAAATTTTCCACTCTATCGCACCATACCTTCCACTTGGGGTTCCCCAACAGGCGTGTTGTGAACCCCACCATCAAGCAAATTTCTTACACCCTTGTCGGGGCCTTCAAAGCTTCACCTAGGGAAGTTACACGTTTCCACTCTCTTTCATTTTTTTCTGTTCTTTCTTAGTTACTTTTTGTTTTGTATTGTTTTGTTAAAAATATAAAATAGAAAAAAAATAGAATTTTGGATTTTAGTCTGTTTTCTTGTGTGGGACTTACTTCGAGTGACCTTCCAAATTTCTAACAATGTTCTTTTAGCCATAACATCATGGCGCCATTACCAATTGAGTAAAACCTCTGAACAATTGATTCATAATGTTCATTATTGAATTACTTGGCTGGATCCTTCGTATGGTATTAAGGGTTACTTTATGCTTGAATGGAACAATTGATACTTCTGCACTTGATACTTAAATCACCTCTAATGAACTTTGTTCGGTATCATCTCTCCAAGTCATCATTCATAAAAGGTTTAACTTATTTGTTTGTCTTGTTTATTCATTGTTCATTTACTATCAAATATAAAGAATTGATTTCATTATTATGGGTTATAATCTTACCTACTCGAGGGTGAGCGGGAATTAAGCTTAGGGATGTTGACACGTCCAAAACATATCTTGTTTTATATAATTGCTCTAAATTTTTACTATAGTTTTATAAAACTAGATGATACCCCGCGCGTTGCTGCGGGAATAAAGTGTAAATAATAAGACCAAAATTCTAACTATGCTTCTTGTTTGCAAAGGAAACTTTTTCATGAGACTGAACGATGTAACGTCCAAAATAAAAACCATGAGTAAATGGAGATAAGAGTCACAGATGTACTATGCAACACAACAATAATAGTTGATGGATAATACCATCCGCATATGTGGTATGCGAAGAACTATTAAATCTACAATTAGAGTATTTTTATTTTTTTCGAAATGGGGAATGCTTCCTATTAGAGTAGCTCTATGAACAGTAGTATTGGAAGCGAGTGGTGGGAGTAAAAATCTAATCATTGAATATGAAAGACTATTACATGATTTACTGAGAAGTAATAAAAAAAGCAACGCCTTCATCCTTTATTTGCTGCATACTGGATATATAAAATTCTTGATATCGACTCGATTATGCACCTAATAAATGGCCAAAGTTTCTTCAATCTGCACAAAAATTACTTGGGATTTTATATATCTTGTTCAGTCAATTGAACAAAAATATAAATATTTAATCCTGAAATGAAGAACAAACAGTTGCAGGCTTCCAATTTATTGCACAAACATGAGATGAAAAAACATAAGTAAACTGTGATATGTGGATTCTGAGACACTAAAAATAACCAATCATGTGAACAATATATTCCATCCTCAATAAAAGCAACCGTAGAGCCAAATGTGATCAGCCCAATAGTATAGAACTATTGCTAGAAGTCATATTTTCATTTTCCCTTCTGAGAGAAAAAAAGCATCATTTTCATGTCTTTCAGTTGGCCTATGAAGACATCTAGTGACCACACAACCATCGGTGCACCTGAAACATTTGACACACAAAGAGCAAATAGAACTTTGCTAAACCAAATATGTATCGAAGATTACCATGGGTGATGGTAGTGATACTTCTTACTCACCCGCATCATAAGTCATTTAATATCCATCTGGTGACAACGGCGAGGAATTGGCAAAACATCAAAAGGGAACACAGTCTTGGCTTGTGAAAATCGGAAAAGTAATATGTAGTATGTAAGAAAAGTTCCATGATGGTATGAACATAAAATTGAAATTTTAAATTCGCTCTATACCATAATTTTTGCACGGTTGTTGAACGGATGAAAAAAATGTTTGGGGGAGGGGGTGGGATGGGGGGGGGGGAGGGGTTGAATTGTTGGATCTGATTGAACCTTATGTGTTGAGAGGACCGAAACAGACAGTAGATGACAGCGCCAGCTCCAGATTCATCCTTTCCGCCACGCATTGCACCAGCAGGCGATGACCGTGGTTAGTTGAGCCTGCAAAATTGTCGTGCCAACATGTTGGCTTACCAAAGGCGAAATCTGAGAATACAAATATGATCTCATGATGGAGAGAGGTCTCACAGAGAAGGTGTAAAAGAAGAAAGGTTCGTGGCTCACCAAGGTAGTAGAGATTGGGGTAGGGGCGCAACGAACCATCTATGTTGGAGTCGATGGGAATAGAGAAGGTCAACTATAAAGGCCCGAGTCTCTTGCATGGAGAAGATGAAGAAGAAAGAGGGAGGCCATGAATGGCTTTTGAGTTTTGATTTGTTGCGTGAGTGGACATGAAAAGAGAAAATAAATGTAATAATTGAGGAGATTGTACAGACTCACACTTGAAGAGACGGCGGAGTTGCGGCGAAGATGAGCAGGCGATGATATGCGTGCAGGGCCAGCTATGCCACTTTTTTTTTCTATGCCACATAATGGGCTATCCTTCGTACAGCCCATGTAGGACAAAACCATGGAGGGGAGGGAACGTGTCACTGGACTCGCTCGACCCTATATGAACAGGTGACATGGAAAAAAATCTAATAAAAATAAAAATGATGAGGTGGCAAGTTTAGTGAGGTGGGAGGGTTGCATGTTGAGAGAATTAGAATTAGTGGGTTGCCTCTATTTAGTTATATAGGATTTTAGGGCATTTTTCCCGAACTAACCTATTGAAAAAATGCCTAGAGGAAGTTTTTGTTCCCTGATGTTTTTGTTTTAAAAGAGTTGCACCAAAAAATTCGTGGAAAAATATAGAACAAATAGGAAAGGCAATATTTTTTTCAAAACAAAGACAGAGTCAAAAAGGCAGCCGGAGGAGGGCCACCGGGTGGCCAGGTGGATCTAGGACACTGGTGGGTGATACGTCCCAAACGTATCTATATGCGGAAAACCAATACGCACATGTAAAAACATCAACACACCATTATAACTCTTTATCATATCTTATAGGAAAACTCGTTAATATTAGATGACCATGTTTTTCTGATCATGGACATTTGCTATGTCAATATTAATGCGAGCACAATGTTGTTTCAACATTGTGACTGTGTAGAGCCAAGTAGTTGAGATACTACGAGATATGATCCTAACATTTCTATGAAGAGTATCTCACATATTGTTTTGCTTCCTTTGACCATGATAATATGGTGGTTTTTGCTAGAAAGTTTGCTTTTGTGTAGTCAAGTATCACACCGTAAATTGGGTGATCTAAAAGGCTATTACTAAGTATTCTCGGATGTTCTTATTTCATCGTGATAGTTCAAGACTACGAATTACTCCTTTACTCAATAGAGACATTACCAAATTCCGCGCGATCCGAAACATTTTGAGCGGCACGTTTTGATAACGTCGAACGTTTCCGTCGCGAATGGCTGAAATGTCGAGTTTGCTCTCGACGTATTGGTTTGGTCCGTCGCAAACTGGTTTTGCCCGACTTTTTGCTAGTTTTACGTCGCGGATTTTCGTCTCCGGCCCAGTAGCCCACTAAGAGTCTAGTTGCCTTCGACGAAACTTTCCTGGTCACGAAGAACGTCGCGGTTTTTCCTTGGGGCCACACATCCTGTCCTGTTTGACTGGCTACGAGCACACCCTTGGTGCCTAGCCCCACCTTCAGGCCATGTGCATCGTGGGACCCAATTTAGCCGTTGGTACTTTGGGACCCAATTTAGCCGTTGACACAGTTGAACGTACTAATTAAATAACTCGACCACACCACAGCAAATCCACTGCTATCAATCCTCCGCCGCCGCTGCCATAAATCCTCTGCCGTTACCACACCGTTGTAGTGAGAGATACATGTAGGATCCACTTAGTGTAAAGATATAAGTTAATATGTCTGCGCAGACAAAGACATGACATTAGTGATGGTGATACTAATACACGCTAACGAGTAAAAGGAATCATACCGGACAGCGAGAATAATGTGATATAGTGATGAAAGAGTTTAATCATGGTCTTATCATTTATGTCGTGTCGAGTTCTTGATTGGTATCGTGACGTAATGGGAACTTACTCAATAACCAACAAGTTTAGTAGAGTTTATTCTAACTTGTAGGAATCAATATGGACGTCTATGGTACCGATGTTGGTCATTAATTAGGAAAATTGTTTCCTAATCATGTCTACATTTTATCGAACCTGTAGCAAGAGTCCTTCCTTATTTTTTTAAGAGAGAAAATAAAACGACCAAAATAAAAATGAGTAAAAAGAAGAGAAAAAAGGGAGGGGAGTTGGACTCCAACTAGGAGTCCAGTCTTACTAATCCTAGGAGGGGTGGTGCGGCCAGCCTTAGGCTTTCCAAACCGACCTCCCCTATGGGAAGTCCCCCTTGTTCCAACTATAAAAAAAATCCTCAAACCCTTGAGGAAAACATACAATTGTCCTGGAGCCTCACTCTCTCTATCTAGTTGAATAAGAGGGTTTAGTTAGAGCCCATCTAATCGAACTAGAACTTATTATAATTAAGTTTTGAGGTTTCCTCTCCAAATAGATCTAGCTCTAATCTCTCTCTCATGTGTTGGGATCTCTCTGCCTCAATGTGCACATACGGTTCCTAGTTCTGGACAGCGATGCGCTGCGAAACTTTGACAAATGTATGTATGTGAACCCTCGGAGGGGTAGTGAGACTCTCACTCTGTTGAATCTGGAAGGCTGTATACGGGGAGACGGCAACAGTTCCACCGCTAGGCTTAGCCTAGGACTCTTATCAGGCATCACCAATGTCGTCATTGACACTCGTTCGGCGCCTCGTGTCGGTAACGATCAGATCTATCCTCGCCTTTAACTTTGTAGTAGATCCTATGTGTTGTATAAGACGGGAATTCTAATTTTCTGCACGCGACCCAATACTACGTAAACCAGCACACTGCCAACGCCTAGGAGAACCACAACCCATTTTAGGTGACATGTGCATTTATGTGGAAACAACAAGAAGTTGAAGTCGGCCCTCATAACTCGGTAAACCGGCCTAATACTTCCATCGTACGATATGGTGATCTAGTATAGTTTCCAGCTATCATGCATGACATGATGATATTTTGATTCCAAGTAAGGGCGGGCATGCATTTCCACTTTTTTAGGTAGCGAACCAATGTTAATATGAATAACATATTTTACCATGATATTACCACTAAATTAGGGTCAAAATTCTATAATATTCATTTCAGTTACACTTTACAAAGACATTGGTGTGTTCTAGAAACCTCAACTAAGATATTTGTTATTCTACACACTTCACATCTATTTAAACAAAGTGTACATGAATTTATGCAAATACACTAAAACAGATTTTAGGGATAGACATTGAGATCTTAATGCATACGATATTCTCCATATCAACTTCCTAAAATATCTAGGTCGTTGACACGTTGTTATTAGTGAGTAGTTTGTAAGATAAATTTTATAAACTAGAAGAAGTACAATATAATATGCCATTTATATTTAGTGCTATCCTATACACTAGAATTGTATACCAACAAGAAATTATGTATCTGAATATTTAGCAGCATTAACATGTCGTTAATTATTCTCCATGCAATAAAGTATACGCTAGACAAAAGTAATAGTTTTTTTGCGACTATAAAAGTAATAAAGTTTAGTATAAACTAGATGATACCCCGCATTTTGCAGCGGGAAATCATGCTAAGAAAATTAGCATTAAAATAATACATAATTGTAATATAAATATGAGTTTACTTCATGCTTAGCATGCAGCAACACACCTTCGTACGGCCTCTCACAACCATGATCCTGTAAAGTCTCTCACCAACATGATCTTGAAAAACAATGTGTAATATTGGCAGGTGTAATTTTTTTATTCCGATATAAACTGCAACATAATAGTTTGATGCTCGTAGGTCCTGCCAGATTGTACTTGGTAGTTTAGTCATCGGTTTTCTTTCATTCGACTAATGTCTGTAAGAAAGAAGAAATGAGGAACTTCCAGATTATACAAACTAACCATATACATGTGACCGTTTAATTGATTTTAGTGTAACAAACTTAACATCTCTTATTTAATCCAAAAACTTGCTCTCTGCCCGTTTAGTTTTTTCTTTCTCTCAGTAGAAATAAGAATCCACAAAAATAAAAGTAAATGCATATACCTTCGAGATCAAAAGGCTATCATGGAGGAGCATGGATCGCGAAGATGTTGGACCTGCGTACCGGTTGGGTTCTCATGATGAACGCCAGCAAGGCCTTCAATCTTCATGGGGAGGCTGTGAGGCGACCCGCTGCTGTAGGAGACCTGCAGAATTGTGCACCTAGGCGCGGCCTGGTGGCGGATTTGTGGAATGAGGGGGAGGTGAAACAGAGCGGAGATGCGAACCGAGCAGGGGTGGAGGGACCGATGGAAACACAGCTCGTCGTTTGGGATGTTTTCCTCAATCGGGCCAGAAGAAACAGTCACGACCTGGGAATCAATGAAGATGAAGGATAGGGCTGTACATGGGCTTGTGGGCTAGAGCAAAAGATGGGCTGTGATGCTACGATGCGGTGTTTGTTAATTCAGCCACTAAACAATTAAAATGGAATGTGCTGACGTGGAAACAGAGTGACGACATGGAACTGAAACTGATGGATTTGACGTGGACAGCTTGCATGTTTAGAAAAATAATTAGTGGGGCTGATCTACTTAGTTATACTAGAATAATGCCCCGCGCGTTGCAGCGGATATCTCTTTAATAATTCTAATAAAAAGTTTGAAACATGAATTATCTATAGAAATACGCAAGATTTAGTTGATCATATCATTCGAGTTGAAGTTGCTAAATTAAAATGACATAGACATGTATATGTGTATTTCAGAGTTTAAAGTTCATTATGTTTCAAGGGCGTACATGATTGATATAGATAAGTTGAAATCAACTGGTTGAATAAATAGATGATGTGAATAGTTTACATGAAGATGTGGCTGGCGTTGAGGAACAGGTGTCGGACGGCTGACAGGCTGGGCCGCAGAGGGCTCCCGCACCCCGCGGCATGCCCTTTGTGTGACCAGCAGCAGGGGGAAGACATAGATCACCTCTTGCTAGGTTGCGTCGTGGCACGACAGGTATGGTCGACCTTGCTTCACAAGTGGGGGATGGATTTGTGGATCCCGAACCAACAAGACAAGGTGTCTATTTGGCTGCCGGGTAGGACAGCGAGAGTTGTGGACAGGAAAGACCTGTGGACTGCTATAACCCTTACATGTTGGTGCTTGTGGAGGCACGGGAACGAGGAGGTTTTCGAGGGCCAGCAGCCTTCGGTGGAGAGGGTTCTCAGTATGATTGAGGCTGAGGCAGGTATGTGGTGCGCCGCCGGACTTTCTAGGGGTAGTCTACGCCAAGTGGATAAGTGGAGATGCCGCGAGTAGTCCTCTATGTAATCTTGTTGCGTTTCCCGGCGCATGTGCCAAACGCGTTGTAATTGGCCTCTTGGCCTCTCTCTTCTATGAAATCGATGCGTCTTTTCAAGACGTATCCTTAAAAAAAAGTTTACATGAAGATTTTCGCATAATATTTTTTTGAAAAATTTCAGTAGTTGGTAAAGTAAGAAGATCACATAATGTCGAATAACATTTGTATGATTTATCATTAAAAATAATTCGAAAAAATCACTTTGTTGACAAAGCTAATTCCGGTGTTGTACATATGATTTAACTCCGTAATTACGTAGCGGGATGGTGTGATCTTATTAGTAGTAGAATAGAGAAAAAGAATAGCATGGAAAATTTGATGGATAAAATGAAATATGATGTGTATAGTTGCATGTATAGATATACAATTTAATATTAGTGGGATTATGTGGATGATTGATTTGCTAAAAAAGAAAGTGATGTGGACTGATTGCATGTTGAGATAGATAAAGATTAATTACACTTAGCGGGGTTTTGCTTTATAAGAAGATTTTCGTATACTTTTTTAGAAAATTTTCAGCAGTTGGTAACATAAGAAGATCACATAATCTCGAATAACATTTTATAATTTTCATCAAGGAGAATAATTATAAAAAATTCACTTAGTTGACTAAGCTAATTCCGGTAGTGTACATATGATTTAACTGCGTAATTACATAGCGGGATGGTGTGATCTTATTAGTAGAAGAATAGAGAAAAGGAATAGCATGAGAAATTTGATTGCTAAAATAAAATATGATGTGTATACTTGCATGTAGAGATTTAACATTTAATATTAGAGGGATGACGTGGATAATTGACTGGCTAAAAAAGCAAGTGATGTGGACAGCTTGCATGTTGAGATAGATAAATATTAATTACACTTAGTGGAGTTTTGCTTTATAAGAAGTATAGATATGATATGTATAATGATGATCATACATGACAACCTCGATAGTAATGAAAGTGGTAATCTTCCATAGGTATCATCAGCTTCAATTTTTGTGAGTGGTTGAATCTTAAAGGAAATGTTTTGAATATGCAAAATGGACTGAATTTAATTTGCCGTCTTAGCAAATTGGCATGAATCAAATGGGTTTTGGTTGCTAAAATTGGGTCCAACCCAATGGCCCCTGGAATACGAGTGGCTAGATAAAATAGGCATGGATAATCGACTTTGCCTTTTTAGGTTCTTGTTTTCTGTCAAATATATTTTCTTTATCGATGTTTTCTTGTGACACTTCACCAAATTTATTAAAACTCGGTGTTTTTGTGATATTTTTGTTTTCGCTTCACATTTGGTTAATCAATTTGTTTAATTTTTGCCAAATTTCTCTTAAATTTGAATTGAAAGCTTCATAGTGTATTTTTCCTCAAGAATCGCACATCAACATTTAATGAAATTGTCCTATACAATCGCTGAGTTTTTAAGATTACATGGATATGTTTCGAATTTCCAAAAATTGAGACTAAAGTAAAGTTTTATTTCGTTACATGTCTTGTGAAATATTTCAAGTTCTCCTAAAAGTTCCGTCTTATTTTGACGACCAGTAGAGCGAGTTAGTCAGCTTTAGATCGGGCGAGCATCATTATCTTAAATGTTATAGTTTGGTGACAAGAAACATGAAAATTCATGTTTTCTAACTTGTTTCATATTGATTGTTGTTATGTAATTCACTCTTCCAATAAGTAAGCGCTTGAATCGTTCTTTAGTACGGAGATTACCCTCCTTCTCGAAAAAGAAACATCTAGAGAATAAAATACTATAATTGTACTAACTCGGGTAGGATTGATTGGGTCTTCAGAAAGATGACAACCAATCCACTAACATACATTAGCCATTGTAGACACGGGTGTCGATGCTATCACGATTATCGCCGAGCAGCTCACCATCTCCCTTGGCAGCAAGGACAACATCAACATCACGGTGGTCGAGTTGAGCCGAAAAAATAAGGGATTCTCCGTATCAATGATGTCGCAAGAGAGATTAAGTTGTAGTTTAGCTTATTTAGCTGCCGGGGCGTGTGCAATGAGTGCAGTACCAAGTATGTACATTAACATCGACATTTATTCAAGACTGGTGAGGTGCCATAAAATAATTCGGCCATCACGGTCATGTCTTCAGCCATAAAATGATGACTATGACTGGATGAGTGAGTGTTAACAAAGTTGTCCGATAATCTTCCCACATTATGTGTGCTAATTTATCTCTTTTATAATAGCTAAATAATTTTATAGTGGTGATTCAGGTGCTCAAGGCACACGGATGTTCTGAGAAAATGCGGAGTGCTACAAGTCAAAAAAAAACAGAAAGATGCGGGATACTAGTGTAGTTGCTCGGGCATTGGGAACTAGTACAAACAGGGGCTTTTGTCCCTGTTTGTAATGCCCATTTTTCCCGGTTTTGCAACCGGGATGGGGCATCCGGGACAAATGCCCCTCTCCCATTGGTCTCGGTTGTGCCAGCACCCGGGACAAATGGGGCTGACCACGTGACAGTTGGGCTGTAACCTGGCCAGGGTTATTAGTCCGATTCTTAATAAGAACTGGGATGCATGTCCCTTCTCCCGCGGCAGGGTTTTTGCCCTTTTCTCTGCCGCGACAGAGTTTTTATGTTTTGTGTTTATTATTTTCCTTTTTATGTTTTGCGATCACCAGACATCCCGGTGGCCCCTCCCCGGACCTCCCGGATCCCATGAGAAGAGAGGACCCCCGGTGGCCCCTCCCCGGATCCCAGGAGAAGAGAGGAGCCCGGTGGCCCTTCCCCGGACCTCCCGGGTCCCAGGAGAAGAGAGAGTAGCCCGGTGGCCCTTCTCCGGACCTCCCGGATCCCACGAGAAGAGAGGAGCTTTGGTGGCCCCTCCCCGGAGCTCCCGGATCCCACGAGTGAATAAGTAATACATATATATAGCAAAAGAATGAACACTTATATTACAGAAGCAAAGTATATCGAGCACATTACATGACCGATGGAGTGAATTACAAAATCAAATTCAGTCCCAACCGGCACTATAGTACTCTCCATTTACATTTAGGACCTATGCATCTAAGAAGCCCGCAATTTTCTCCTGAAATGCTCGTATGCGGTCCCTTGGTAGAAGACCGTCCCGGATCCGTTCGATCTAATATAAAGAAGATTGGTCAATATATATTAATGAAACTAAGTAACTAAAATAGATGGTAATAACAAAAATTGATGACAGACGTACATGAAGTTTGTTGAAATCTCTGCCCTTGGCACAGGTCGTCTGACGAATGAACTCGCAGACGTAGTATCCACACAAGTGATTTCCGTCTCCTTATTGCAAGCACTTTACGAGAAATGGTTTCAATCAAAATAATAATCAACCAGCCATGATAATGGTATCGACACTAGAATCAAGGAGATGCGCACGGATCTAGACAGTACTTACTTGCACAACATCAAATGTAAACTCTGATTTCCATTCACCGGGAGACTTTTTTGTGAACCTCTTCCAAACGCTATCCTAGAAAGAAAAAGAATAAAAAGAGTTAGTAATTACTTGATATCCGAAAATGAAACAAAGTAGTCGATATAGTGCCATATATAAAGACTGAAATTAATAAAGATTGAAATTACCGCTGGATAATTTCCTGCATGTCCGCCCACAACGCTAGGGGTTTACATTTTGGGTCCATTACCATTACTTTTCCTTTGTCAACTTGGAAGATTAGCAGAATATAGTGGAAGCTACGCACGCAGAACTCATTAATTATACAGTGAACATCGAGTAAGGAAAACAGAATGTGTGCAACACAGTAACACTAACCCGAAGTTGTAAGGAAATAGTATTTCCCGTCGGTGTTGGTGGAAGATTATTTCCCTCAGAATATTATGTTTGTATCCTTGGCGGGTAGCTCAAGAGTCTTATGATTATTAAAATGTGGGTCAATGAACCCAATATCATAGATTTGTCCTCTTTTGCATTCGAGAATCTTCATTCTGCAATTATAATATATGAGTGTATATAAGCGCTATTTGACTCCCAGGGAGCAGAATATTATTCTGCACCCGGGTCTGTCTGTAGCCGAGCCCTCGAGCCAATCCCTTCGCCCAGATTTCGTACGGTTCCGATATAGGAACTGATGGAGGGATGATAACCCGGTAGGCCAACGCCAAGGTGTAACCCGGCCCAAAGGACGCTGCGCGAGACCCGGCTAAGGATAAAGGAGCTTCTAGAAGGTCCAAGATCGTAGGCCTGGTAACCCGGATTGTGGGTTCCGGTAAGGAAGTTTAGGGTTTTGTAAGCAGTGTCCGGGTAGGATTCAGAGTACGCCTTGGAGAGCAGGCCAAGGGGTTCGGATGCTTTATAAGCCGGTCCCTAGGTTAGGTTGAGAGAGATCCAAGAGTTCGAGCAACATCGCTAGGTATCGAGTATCCAGTGTAATACGAGAGTTAAGTTAATATATCTAGATCGGAGACTCGGCGACTTGATTGCCGGCTACCAGATCGCATATCATCATGTTTTCCTCTGAGCTAAACCCTCTCCCAAACATCAGAGTCGATTTGCCCCAAGATAAGTTACCCCGGTAACGTCTGCCGTGATTATCCCACGACAGTTGGCGCCCACCGTGGGGCCTATGTCCAAGGGTGTTTACATCACGGGAGAAGCTCGGAAGAACATGGAGAACCTTGTCATCGGCGAGATCTACATCGACCCCAAAGGAGAGAAGATGGTGGACGATTCCGGCTGGGGGCCAGAATCGGATCTGCTTGAATCCGGATCTGTCGTGACAATCGGCCGGATCAACATCTTCATCGGTATGGTACGTACGTCCGGTTCAATCCCTGACGACTTTGGATTTGATTCTGTGTCAGGGGAGGCCACCTACGTTCAATCAGATGGTGAAGAATCGGTTGGGACGGTAGATCCGACAGAAGAGCCCACCACGAAGAGGGAACAGCCGGAGGAGCCGGTATGGACCCCGCGTGGCCGGGTTATGAGAGAAGATGATACCGAGTCTATCCTGCATCTGCTGGAGGACCGGTACGAGGAAAACACCAGCGAAGAGGAGGAGTACGAATCTGTGCCAAGCATTGTGCGCCAAGTTGCGGTTTACACGGCCCCGGCTATCAACCTCAATCATGGGAACGTGACCGCGACCGCAGTTGGAGCAGCGCAAGCATTGGCCCAGCAGCAAGGTCCGGTTGACGGAAACCCGGTTCTCACCCGGGTTGACGGAGAATCGGCATCAGTTACCAGTCATGCGGCGGACAGTGAGTTGCGAGCAAACACGTTTGGATATCTAGCAAACCAGGCGTCAGGGGCGGGTCCTTCAAATCCGCAACACCCGGCCTTATTCAACAACAACTTGATTCTAGATCCCACCGTTCTGGCCACGGTTATCACTCCGGAAAACGCGGCGGAACGGGTTAGGGATCTGGATGTAGCCCGTCGTGCATTGGAGCAACAGAGAAGGCAGGTAGAAGCAGAAAGGCAAGGGATGGCCACGCGCCAACGCGAGCTGGATGCACTAGAAACCCGGCTCCGAGAGGAAACAACTAGAATACATCAAAGGCACCAAACCAGATTACCAGCATTGGGTGGAGTCATAAACCCGGCTGCGCTATTCATCATGCCTCAGGATCAGCCGATCCCAGCGGCAAACCAAGGAACTGCACCTCAGCCAACAACCGGAGGAGTACAGCCGGTAAACACGCAGGCCGGGTTACCCATACCACAGACTGGAGTTACTACCGGCAATACAGTACCACCACCACCATCACGATTTCGCACACCAGCAGGTCATTACAACAACCCCATGGATAACGTGTACGCAGCAACACTCGCATTAAACCAAATCCCCGTGAGAGAGTCACCCCACGTAGAGGAGACCCGGCGGGCGCTAGATCTATTGCGCACCGCGGTGGCGCAACAAGTTAATTACCCGGATCACAGAAGTGGAATGCATGGGACACCATATATCAGCCAGCAACGAGGCAATACCGGCAATATCCAGACAAGTTCAGCGCGACGGAGGGAAGAACAGCAGCAAATGCCGCCTCCTCCCCGCGTTCAGGCAGTACCAGCAGCATCAGCGGCGCAAGCTATCGTGGATAGTTCCAGAGCCAGGAGAGCCGCGGCCGGATCTGCGGTGCATGGACCACCAGCAGTACCGCGTCCAGCCGCACCTCCCGCGGGGTCACATGTTTCCCGAGTAAGGCCAGTTCCGACTAATCTCGCTGGTCCTAAGTGTCTGTCAGATAACATCAGGGCTGAGCCTTACCCGGATAAGTTCAAGGAACCGGGTAAAGTAGTGAATTACGAGCCGACTATGGATCCAGAAACATGGTTGAGTAGTTATGAGATGGCTATGTCGATTCGCAATGCATCCGAAAATCTTCAGGCCAAGTTCATGTACTTGATGATGTCAGAAGGAGCAGCAAATTTATGGTTCACCAATCTACCGGAAGGATCTATCAAGTCGTGGGAGGAGTTGAAAACTGCGTTTATCAAGCACTTCCATGGGACGTGCAGGAAGCTATTCACTATCGATGACCTAGAACGATGTGTCCAGAAGAAGGGAGAGTCGGCGCGCAGCTGGGTGCGCCGAGTTATGGAGATACTCCATTCGTCTACAGATATTCAGCCCAAGGATGCGTTACAAGCTATGGCAAAAATGTGCAAGTACACACCATTAGTGCAAAAGTTAACTCGCATGAAATCTAGTCGGAATGCTTCAGAGGTTACGATGGGAGAGTTGATGGACGCATGCAACAAACACGCCGCAACGGATACTACAGAAGAGGATGTTGATGACAAGAAAGCAAAAGCGAACACAAATAATGGTGGAAGAACCGGCAATGGATCAACGCCGGGTCACAATGGAGGTAACAACGGTAACAACCAAAACAAGCGCCCGTTTGAGGGAGGCTCCAAGTTTGTCGCCAGCACAGAAGCCGGGTCTTCGAGACCTAGGGCAGAAGGAAATTTCAGTACTGGAAATCACAACGGAGGAAATTATCAAGGGCCACCAAGGCCGGGTAACAATTGGGATATCTTCAGAATGGCGTGCCCTAAGCACAGCAGGAACGGTAGGCCGGCTAACCACTCATTGGAGAAGTGCGCGGACCTACAGGGATGGAAGAACGAGGAAGTAAATAGAGCCATGCGAGGTGCAGGTCGGGGAGGAGGACCGGGTCCGGGTGGAAACCCGGGCAACGGCCCACCCCCAGCCGGTAACCCGGCAGGCGGAAATCCGGGTAACAACCAAGGGGGAGCTGGAGGTTTCCAAGCTAACCCCAAGCAGTTGGGTCAATATCACGTGCATACTACAGGAACTTCTAATAAGGATAAAAAGATACTGAAGCAAGCTGTAAACTCGGTTTCTTCGGTTGTCCCAAGATACCTGAGATGGTCAGAGCAGGACGTAACATGGAGCAGAAGAGATCACCCGGAAAGGATAGAACACCCGGGAGTCTTAGCATTGGTGGTTGCACCACAGGTCAATGGTTATGAGCTGAAAAAGGTCCTAATGGACGGTGGAAGTAGCATCAATATCTTGTATTGGGAAACCTTTCTACGCATGGGTCTCAAGGAGTCTCAGCTACAGAAAAGTTCAACAATCTTTCACGGGATAGTGCCGGGTCACTCAGCGTGCCCCGAGGGAAAAATCGCATTGGAGGTAGCTTTTGGAGAATCGAAGGACAATTTCCGGGTTGAATGGCTCACTTTCGAGGTGTTTAAGTTGCGCAGTCCTTATCACGCGCTATTCGGAAGGCCGGCTTATGCTAAGTTCATGGCTAGGCCGTGTTATGTGTATCTACAGCTAAAAATCCCGGGTCCCAAGCAGACCATCACCATACATGGAAGCCAGGATATAGCGGCTGAGTGCGATGAAGGAGATGCAGCAATGGCTGAACAAGCTTGCAGAAAAGAGGAACTCAAGTATTACCGGTCTCAGGTAGACCCGGATGACAGAACAGCATTGAAAAGGCCGAATACTGAAGATGAAAGAGCAAAGTTCAAAGCAGCACAGGACACCAAGATGATAGCTTTTGTTGAAGGTGATCCCTCTAAGCAGTTTGCTATAGGGTCTAACTTGGACAGCGAGCAGGAGAAGGCACTTATGGAGTTTATTCGTTCAAATGCGGATGTGTTCGCCTGGACGCCTAGCGACATGCCGGGTATCCCTACAGAGCTGGCAGAGCACAGTTTGCACGTAGATCCCAAATCCAGGCCTGTGAAGCAGGGCTTGAGGAAGATGAATGAGGAAAGAAGGAAAGCTATAGGAGAAGAAATTGCTCGGCTGCTGACAGCCGGCTTTATCATGGAAGTATTTCACCCGGACTGGTTAGCGAATCCGGTTCTCGTAATGAAAAAGACCAATGAGTGGAGGATGTGCATTGATTACACGAGTCTCAACAAGCATTGCCCAAAGGATCCGTTCGCTCTACCAAGGATAGATCAGATCATAGACGCAGTAGCTGGAAGCGACCTATTATGTTTCCTGGATGCATATTCCGGGTATCATCAGATCAAGCTCAAGAAGGAGGATTGGGAGAAAACATCATTCATAACCCCTTTTGGGGCCTTTTGTTACAAGACCATGACATTTGGATTGAAGAACGCTGGCGCAACTTATCAACGGTGTATTCAGAAATGCTTCGAGGACCAAATCGGACGCAACGTCCACGCTTATGTGGATGATGTGGTTATCAAAACCAGAAAGGCGGAGACATTCATCGATGATCTAAAGGAAACATTCAAGAACCTGAGGAGGTATCATATGAAACTAAACCCGACAAAGTGTGTATTTGGAGTTCCAGCTGGGAAATTACTCGGCTTCATCGTTTCAGAGAGAGGAATTGAGGCAAACCCGGATAAAATCAAAGCTATCTAGAGTCTGAAAAAGCCGGAAAATTTGAAGCATGTTCAAAAGCTCACAGGGTGCGTAGCAGCCTTGAGCCGGTTTATATCCAGACTCGGAGAAAAGGCAATACCCTTGTACCGGCTCTTGAAGAAGTCCGATAAATCGTGGGATCAAGAGGCGGATGAGGCGTTCGAGGCACTAAAGAGATCCGAAGCACCAGTCCTCGCGGCCCCGGGCCCTAAAGATCCTATGTTGCTATACGTAGCAGCTGGCCCCCGAGCCGTTAGTGCAGTAGTTGTTGTGGAGCGTAAAGAGGATGGGAAAGGTCACCCGGTCCAGAGACCGGTTTATTACGTCAGTGAGGTATTATCAGAGGCAAAGCAGCGCTATCCACATTGGCAAAAGCTGGTTTTCGGAGTCTTTATGGCCAGCCGGAAACTGAAGCCGTATTTCCAGGAGCACCCCATAACAGTGGTTAGTTTGATACCAATGTCGGATATCATCAGAAACTCGGACGCAACAGGAAGAATAGCCAAATGGGCAATAGAGATGGGGATTATCACATCAACTACGAGCCCAGGTCAGCAATCAAATCTCAGGCTCTGGTCGATTTCGTTAACGATTGGACGCACACAGGCATGCCCACCATGGCTCCAAACTCTGAGTCTTGGGTCATGCACTTTGATGGTTCCAAGCAGTACGAGGGGTTAGGAGCTGGAGTGGTGCTAACTTCACCCAAAGGAGACAAGTTGAGTTACGTGCTACAGATTCACTTTGATTGTTCCAACAACGTGGCCGAGTATGAGGCCCTATTGCATGGCTTAAAGGTAGCCAAGGAGATAAACATTAAGAGGATACGATGCTTTGGAGACTCGGACCTTGTGGTACAGCAGGTCTCAGGAACTTGGGATAGAAAAGATGCAACTATGGCAGCGTACCGCAGAGAGGTTGATAGGGTTGCCGGGTGTTTTTCCGGGTATGAAGTGGAACACATAGACAGAAGAAAAAACGAGGCAGCAGACGCACTTGCTAGACTCGGCTCGCGCAGAGAGCCGGTTCCACCTAATGTTTTCCTGGATGAACTATGGCGACCATCAGTTAAAACCGAGTCTGAGGAAGAACTGGCAAATCAAGACCCGGATTTGGAGCTCGTGACCACAGTGCGCGCTGTTCCCGAGTGGACAGAACCGTTCTTGGCCTACCTATCACGGGGCGAGTTACCACAGCAGGAGGTTTTAGCAAGACAAATTTTGAGGCGAGCAAAGGGATATTCTATCATCAATGGGGAGTTATACAAGAGAAGTGCAGCAGGAGTCTTTTTGCGCTGTGTAGCACCAGAAGAAGGCCGACAGATTCTCAAGGAAATTCATGAAGGTGATTGTGGGCATCATGCATCCACAAGATCCCTTGTGGCCAAAGCTTATCGACATGGTTTCTTCTGGATCACGGCCCTAGCAGATGCGGAGCGCTTGGTAGCAAGGTGTGACGGATGTCAAAGGTATGCTCGCCAAACCCATGTGCCGGCTATGGAATTACGGACTATTCCGTTAACTTGGCCATTCGCTGTTTGGGGTATGGACATGGTTGGCCCCTTTCACATGTCACCTTGCAAAAAGACACATCTCTTGGTCGCTATTGATAAGTTTACCAAGTGGGTTGAGGTTATGCCGGTTACCAATTGTGAAGCAGTTACAGCAGTCAAGTTCCTGAAAAGAATTATCTATCGGTTCGGGTATCCCCACAGCATAATTACCGACAATGGAACCAAAATGTCCCTTGGTGAGATGGAGAAGTTTTGTGGCAACAATGGAATCCGGCTTGACATAGCTTCAGTGGCCCATCCACAGGCTAATGAACAAGTGGAGAGGGCAAATCAAGAGTTGCTTCGTGGATTAAAGCCACGATTGCGAGTTCCGTGTATCAGAGCTGCTGGTGCATGGGTTGAGGAGTTACCTTCAGTAGTTTGGGGTATCAACACTACACCTAACAGATCCACTCAGATGACACCGTTCTTCATGGTTTATGGCGCGGAGGCGGTGTTGCCGAGCGATATTATTCACGATTCGCCTCGAGTATCGGCTTACGTTGAGGTGGAGAACAAAAAGACCCGGCAGGACGCCGTGGATATGCTAGAATAAGAAAGGGAACAAGCACTGGAAAGATCAGCCATATATCAGCAGGACCTGCGGAGATATCATAGCCGGCGCGTAAAAACCCGGGTCTTCCAGGAAGGAGACCTGGTTCTGCGCCTGGTACAGTCAAAGGAAGGAAAACACAAATTATCACCGCCATGGGAAGGACCGTTTATCATAAGCCGGAATTTGCACAATGGATCATATTACTTGATAGATGCAAGGGAAGAGTCGGCTACAGTTAACGACACCGCTATACCACTTCATCTATGCAAGAGAAAGAAAGACCATGGAACGTAGCGCAGCTGCGTCCCTACTATACCTAGTATAAACTAGACTCACAAGTGGAATTACACGATGTAACAGGCAGCGGGTTTCAGACGCACTCTTTTCCCATCCAGGGTACCTAAGGGGACTGGAGGGTTTTTAATGAGGCGGCCTGCTGACCTAACTTTCTCATATCAATAAAGAGATGGTTCAGCAACACACCTTTTTCACATGTTTTACCAAGTTTTATCTATCCGTCAGGTTTTTTACTTCTCTTCCAGACAAGTATTATTCTCTGTTCCCTTAGTGTATTAGCTTCTTCAGTATGTTGCATATATTTAGGTCTTGGGGGCTGATTGCTTGAATAGCACAGTTGCAAACTCAAGACCCGGCCACGATGCCTATGAGTTATAAGGGCCGATTACTCGCGAACGAGTACGGCTGCAATCTTATAACCGGACAAAGGAGCCAAATTTTCTTGACCTTTCTTACTTAAGCTTGATGTGACTCGCACCAAGGTGGCATGCTTTGCTCGCTTACGATTACAATCAGCCATGAATCCTAAGGGGACTTGCCTGACCCTGTCTTCGTATAGATGTAGCAACATGATATCCACGCGAAATCCGGCTTACAGTACAAGATAGTCAAAAGGGTCATCTAAACCACAAGTTATGCAGAGTATAGGGCTAACAGCCGGAAACTCAAAGTTATTAAGCATAACTTCAATACCTACGTGAAACGGCTCTAGGTTTTGGGCTTAGTAGGGAACAACTTGTTCTCTTTGAAAGACCACACATCCTAGACTCGGAATTTCGGGTCTTGGGGACTGGGAATTTCAAAAAAAAAGAAACAAGTTGCTTAGTCACTAAGCTCAAAAAACCCAAACATCCGAGTCTTGGGGACTTGGGGACTTAGAGAAAAATCCACCTGTCAAAACCCATGACAATCGGAAACCGAGTCTCACAAAAGGAACCATACAGAAAGTCGGATTATCAAAAACAGATAAGCTCAACAGCATACAGATATCAAATGCATCCAGAAGCCAGAAGGGCCACGAAAGGTTATTAAAGTTTCAAAAGAGTATTTTATCTAACAACAGGAGTATCAAAGGTGCACAAGCGCACCATCCAAAATAACTATTCGAAAGGCCCATAGGCCGGATATTGTGCCTAAAACGGTTGCCGATGAAAAATTTCTACTCAGCACCTCAGGCTGAGTCGTCAATCTTGCCCTTGCCCTTTGCAGCCGGGTCTTGCTCCTCGCCTTGGTCTTCTGCGTTCTTGGCAGCGGCGGCACCCAGATCAGCAGCAGTGTCGGCTCGTGCAGGAGGAGGGACGACTGGCATGGAGGTAGCAGGCGCAGAGTCGGCCTCAGCCTTCTTCTTAGCAGCCTCCTTTCTCGCCTGGGCAGCCTCCACCTTCCATCGGGCCAGCATGTCGTACGGCTTGGGAAGATCCGATTTAATCACTTTGTCATCAGCATCAAACGCACGGATACTGGAATTGATATCCAAGCCATCAGCAATCACACTGGCCGGATAACGGACTTCCTTCTGGATGGCCTTGAAATCCTTCACTGTGAACTTGGACCCATCATGATTGAATTCCGGAAACCCGCCCATAAGCTTGGCTGGCTCGAGCTTAGGAAAATAAGCTTTAGCCAGCGCAAGCCCCCGGGTTACTCCAACCCGGCAGGACGAGCGTTTCCAATGCCTAATCCACTCGGGAATAGTGGAGCAGGCATCCAGCAGCTTCTTCATATTGCCGTGCCCAACACCCGGCCATCGCAGTTCTTCAAGGATCCATTTGGTTCCGGCACAGAGTTGCCGGATAGTGTTCTTGATGGCTTTCAACTTGGCAATATCATTTTCATCCGGGACTACGTCATCCGGACCTACAGCAAGTGCGAAAACATAAACGAGTAAGGAAAGCCGATTGTTTATCAAAATGAGAATCCGGGTCATAATTATCCAAGTTAGGAATCATACCAGTCAATGCACGATATTTATCGGCAATTTGAACGGAAACCTTTGTCAGCTCATCTTCGGCTGCATGAGCCCTCTTCCTATACTTCCTCGTGATCTTCCCGCTCCTCCTAGCTTCAGCTTCAGCTGCCTCACGCAGAGCCACCTCCTTCTCAATAAGCTTGGTGGCCTTCGCCAATTTCTTCTCGGATTGGGTCACGAAAGCCTGAGTGGAGACACAAGGAAGGGTTAGTCGGATATGCTACGAAGTTCCAAGCAAGTTATCAACAAATTCACTCGGAACTTGGGACTAGATAAGAATACAGGCAGTATCATTCGGATTTACCTCATGTTTAGCTATCAAAGCTTCTAATATATTCTCTTCATCGGCCCTCAAGGCGTGAAGGGCATTAAGCATCTGGGAGAACGTCATGTCTTCGGGCCTGACCCCAGAAGAGCCGGCAGCTTGATCACTTGGCGGGTGAACTTTCCCCGACTTTGGAGTTGAGACCCGGACTGTCTGGGTGTCCGGATTTGGAGAACCCGTCTTTGTGTCCAGGATCTCAACCTCCTCGTCTTCAGCTTCTTCAGATGTCTTAGAAGACCCGGCTTTCTGGTGAGCCGGGTCAACAAAGGGGCCTTGTTCTTGATTGCCTTCAACATTACCGCCAGTCGCGCCGTCCACATCATCAGTCGGCTCATCAGTCCCCCAGTTATCTGTCCCCATGTTCTCCAAGTCGCTAAGTGTGGCTTGGGCGCTAAGGAAAAAAGAGAAAGATAGTTGGCGACAGTGGATGAAAATTATCAAGTATATAAGGATATCATATAGCAAAGACTTACCCGACGTTTACGGTGAAATCTGGTGGGAGCTCGCTGCTGGAAGCAGATGAATCTGTCACAGGAACCGATAGCGGAACCCAGAATTGCCCGACCCGTGGATGGTTGGGGGAGTGGTGACGCTGAGGGGAATTGGAAGGATGAGGCGGAGGAGTACCGGCGCGGTGGAATGGTGAGGTGGAGATGCCCGGATTAAGGGGATCGTCACCCGGGGAACTCCGGGTCACTCTACGCTTGGCCGGAAGAGGGTCCTTCAAGTATGATGAGTTTGATAATTGATGGGTAAGTTTGCGCATGTTATCAAAGGAGTAGGGTTCGGAGGACATAAAGGAGAAAGGAACCTTGGATACCACCCCTCTGGCCTTCCTTTTGGCCCCGACTGTTATTTCTTGATCGGACTCGGTGGCCTCCGAGTCCTCCTCGTCCTTGTCATCTTCGTCCTCCAACCCTGAAAGCCGAGTATGTATCGAGGGAAAAAGTTAGACGAGTGAGGAAAATGATGCAAGTAAAGCTGATACATGACCCGGATAAATACCTTCCTCATTGTCAGCCGGCTCTTCATCTTCTTCCGGGTCTCCGGAAGAAGGGGAGGTCTCGACGCTCCAGAAAGGGTCATCAGCCTGAGATAAAAACATGAAAGTGAGAACTAACAGCTGTATCAAGTTAAAGTGTGGGAATGAGTTTACAAGTATCGGGTCTTACCGCTGGAGCTGGATTTTCCCGGGTGAACGGCGGTAACTCGGCGATGTTCTTGATCACCTCCAACTTTTCCGTCAAGAAGCCCTTGATGGTCTTGTTGGTATCGCCGGCTGGATAATTCTTAGTGGAGTATCCGAGCGCGTCTGTAGTATGCCCCGAGTAATCGCACATCAGCTTAGCACGGATAGAGTTGGGCTGAATCCGGAAATCCACCCATGTCTTAACCAGGTTGAGCCCGAGGAGACCTTGGGCGGAAAGGACGGATATTTTTGAGAGGAGGGGTTGGATTGCCTCCCTGTCCGAGTCAGGGGCGAAGGCGTTGAAGTTTTCAGATATATCGAGGAGACCCTCCGAATAGCCCGGCAGTTTCCTCTCGCCGGGTGGGGAGGTGTCTCGGCAGTAAAAGTAAGAAAGTTGCCAATGTTTGACATGGGAATTGAGAGTAAGGGTTGGCATAGGAGAATTCTTGCGGCGCTGGATAGAGACCCCGCCGCAAGCAAGAAGTGCGCCATCACCGCTTTCGCGGCATGGTTTGCACTGAAAAAGTTCGATGAAAAGAGCCAAACTTGGCGGAGTGCACAAGTATGACTCGGAAAGAACGATAAAATGGGTAATATTCAACATAGAGTTAGGCCCTATGTCGAATACCCAGAGGCCATAGTGGCTCAGAACCTCACGGAAGAAAGGGTGACCCGGAGGACGGAACCCCCGGGTCACATGTTCGACGAAGCAGATTACCTCGTCATCAGCAGGCGTGGGCCGGGTCTCATCACCCGGCACCCTCCAGTGGGTATCTTTCTGAGAGGGGAGGACCCCCAACTCGGCCAGCTCTTCTAGCTTGGCCTTTGTGACCGTGGATCGCGCCCAGTTGGCGGATATTGATTGGGTGGTCCTTGCCTTGGCCGGCTGCTTCCCCTGCTTCTTGGGAGCCATGGGATCAACCTGCAAAGCACAAGACAAAAAGGTACAAGAAATAAGACTCGGAAGTCATGAGCTATCCGAGTATATGCAAGCGATATTGATAAGACATAGAAGTTAAGAATCGTCCGGGTATCACTGGACGGAGCGAAAATTACAAGTTATCCGGGTATCAGTATCAGTATAAAAACTATGGGGTACTTACGTATTGGAAAGTGTTTGAGGAATAAGGATGATTGCCCATGTATCTACTGCAAGCAAAAGAACCGAAAGAAGTGGATTTTCCGGGTGTCAATGACAGGCACGGAAAATTTGGGCGAAATCGATCTAGATTGAAAAACTTGCGGACAATTCTGCGGAGAACTTGGTGATTAACGGCGATAGGGGAGTGACATGTGACCATCTATCAAGCTATTGGACGAACTAGCATGGAGTTATGCGATCTAATCCGGCGCGGCAAGAAAAATGGCCCGCGGTTGACCTAGATCCAATCTAGAACAAATCGAGAAATTGCAAAGATAGACCAATGGGAGTAAGAGGCTTACCGGAGCGGATTGAAACGAAGCTCGACGACGGCAGATGGCATAGTCCTGATGCCCCTTTGCAATCACTACAACAAATCCGGTGATCCATGACATCCTGAAATTGTCACGAACTAATACAAGAACGTCACCGCTTTCTATCCATGACGAATTTTATGAACGTCGTGTATATCGCGTCATGGATTGGTAGGAGCCAATTGTGACGTTTTATATCCGTCACGGATTTATGTGGGCCCATCTGGACCAATACAAGAGACAAGGCTCGGATCTGACTGTGCGCCACGTGTCCATCTGACGTGGCATCCCAAGTGTCCGGACTGACGTCATGCTGACATCAGCATTATGTCATGCTGGCATCACTAGAACCTTAAATGGGCCAGTTGGGCCCATTAGTTATGTGGCCCATTTATTCAGTGTAATTTAGCCCACGTTTTCAAGTTTCTTGGACCATTTTAATTGTGGTCTATATTATTCACAGTCCGTTTACTAAAGCCCATTATTCAAAAGCCCGTCATTTTTTAATTAAACCTGTGTTCCATTAGGTTTTAATTAAACCGATGTTCTATTAGGTTTTTTGGAGTCTCAGCAAAAATTCCAGGCCCAGCGACAACATAGCAGAAGATGGCGTAGAAACAACATTAGTTGATTTCTAGAAATAACATAGGTATGTGAACATTACAGAGGTTCAAGTCAAACTTCAATAATGTACAATCATACCGGACGTTGTCTACCATGCAGCAGCAAAATGCATCTCGAGAGCAAACAGCTCCAAAATATCAACATGCAAGCCCTAGCAAAACAAGTACCACCAAAATACCAGTGCACCAACAGGTAACTTGCAATATCAGCTTAACGTGTAACACGAGTCTGTGGAATCATGGCCATCAGACGCCTAATGAGTGCATTAGTCTCGGCTTGCTTCTTCATCATCTCCTCGTCCTTCTTGGCCCTTGCCGCTTCTGCTTCCTGCATTTTCTTGGACAATAGATCTATTTCTTGACGCTGAGTATTTACAATCTCGCGAAGCTCATCTGATCCCCTCTTCTCCATAGCCAACTGTGCTTCAAGGTCACCCTTGGATCTACGTGCAGGTGCAGGCTGGATCCCTACATTCTGAAGAAATGAGTTCGTTTTAGTCTTCTCAGCTAGAACCTCAGAAACAACCTCTGTGACAGTTTTTGAATGTTGTCCATCTTCTACAGGTTCAGTCAGCTTGGTCTCCATTTCAGCCTATCAATTCAAGTAAAAACAGTGTTCATAAATCACAACTTAGAGCAATTTCAGTTGGAATAAACTGCAAATAACGAACACAAATTACAGCACACGCGAGCTGATACGGATGTTTAGGATAAACGAGGTCAAGAATGTATAAGAAATTATACATGTAATTCTGAGGTGACCTTGTCACCTAGTAGCAATGGAACGACAGACTCAAGTGACTCAAAAGGGGAGGAGACATAATGCTTCATGCATGACAATACAGGAGGGTATGTAATTAATTAATAGCATGTAGACAACATTAGAAAAACAAATTGATTTTGCATAGAAAGATGAACATGTCAGGAAAATAAGTTCCGATCAAACAAATGCACAAACTTGTGTGTTCAAAATCATAAGAGCAGTATGTGATCTACAGATTACCCATGACAAGCTGTAGGCTCAGGATGAACTATATAAATATGATCAAGAGCAGTTCTAAAGGTAAGTTGCAAGGACGTACAGCCTGTTCTCAAATACTAGCTGGAAAATGTAATTTTAGTACAACTAAATCCATCAATGATACTCTTAAGTTGCCGCATTGTAATCTTTCAACAGCTAAACAACAGGACACACACACACATGAAAGGTAAACAACTCATGTGCTGACCAAAAAGTCTAAGGAATCTAAATTTGCACAAGTTGACTTACGATTGCGTTCTCTACAGTAGAAGTGTAGCCTTTTTTCTTCTTGCTGTGGTGGCACTCTTTAAATAAATCCAACGCAGTAGGTGGTTCATCTTGTATTTGTCCCCCTGAAAACAACGGGTACATGGAGAATATTTACTATTTTCTTCTCGGAAGTTTAAACTTGAAAAGATGCGGTCAATTTAGTCTATGAAGGATACAACATTCAGAGTTGGCAAACTACATGGACAATTCGAACTTACCAAATTTTCGCAGGCAATTTCATAGCTCCGAGAACCAGTTGTATGATGGAATTTGACTTCAGCTCGGTTGGCTTTGTTCTTCGCACAAGTTTCCTACATCAAGATGGTACAAATGTAAGGCGCATATAAGATTATAGTTGAGCATGAATGACATGGTTGTGCAGGAACATCTTACCATCTTTCGTGGATCTTTCCATCCTTCCACAAGTTCATTCCACTCTTCATCAGTCATGGATTTCAGAGGAGACTTTTTGGGCACCAAATGTAACGGATAAGGATCAAAGTACTTCCGTTTGATCCTATATCGCTGCTGACGTTGTGCATTTTTAAGCATTTTGGCACAAGCCTTTTTAACAGGCTGAGCATCTGTGTCCATGTGAAACCTTGCCTACCATGATAAAGAAGCTTGTGAATACTTGACAGTCAATTGTGAGTGGTACATTAGAACATATTAGGGGGGGTTGGGAAGACAGGTCAAATACTCACACCAACTTTTCCTATGTAGTCTTTCAAGAGAAGAGGTTTGTTCTTGTAATCCTTCCAGTGTTTGAAAATTGGCATATGGTTTCTGACTGCGATATTGCACTCTGTGGCAAACTTTGCAGCAATCATTGGATTATACGGCCTTGTTCTCCCTTCTTCAATGGTAAGCGCAAGTTTAGCACGCCTAGACCGAGACATCCTATCAAGACCTTTTCCCATATTATTTCCCCTGATCCTCTCCTCTCCAAGTAGTTGTAGATCTGCATAGATGAAACAATAGAAAGTTTTAGGATGAAAGGACAACTAATAACATCAGTTATATTATTAACACAAGAAAAAACAAACATGATAAAGAATTTAATTTCTTTTTAGTAGTTCATGCATTAAATTTTTAGGATTAGTAGCTGACACAGTAAAAAATTGAAGTGTAGAAGCACCTGTTCATAGCATGGTATTTTGCACTGAATGAGAAGTGTGTGAATTAGAAAAGGGACTTAATATGAAATTCTAAAATCCACAGATTTCTTTCAATTCCTAATCACGTGTCTATTAAATAAATAGTCTATGATATATCAACGCCAATGTAGTTTCGATGTAGATAAAAACATACCTTCATCTTCTGCATCAGTTTGGTTGTCATTTTGGCTCTGCTCAGCGGTGGCAGCAACCACAGCAAGCTGGGCATCACCCTCAGCTCCATTTGCGTTCTGGTTCTGTTCATCATGTTCATCAACCATGTTACCTTCATTGTGGCAGTTGTGATCGACAACTTCATCTAGCACAACAAGTACAGAGCAAGTGACTGTCATGTCATGGTTTACAAGTTGAAAGCAAACTTGTTAGATAGAACTTCACTATGTTACCAGCCCAAGTGTGGTCGGCAAAGTTGGCACTATGACCAGTATTAACCTCACCTGCAGCTGGCATGGGGATTTCATTTGCATAATTTTTTTTGGACCTTGTGACTCGAGCAGTTTGCACGTGCTGAGGCTGGGCTTCTGCTAGAACTCTCTTACGCTGGCATGGTTTGAAACCACCTGGAGGCATAGTAGCCGTCCTCTTTGTATTTGTGCTCTTTGTATGTTTGTTGCAGTTTTTCCTAGAATACTGCAAGTCCTGTTCGAAATGAAACAATGGATAAATCTACCAAGCACATGCGAAATAAGCACAAGTTGGAAAACAATTAAATCGTAAATAGGAAACAACCAACATTTAAGCCCTAAGAAGGAGGAAGTAGCACCTTAGCTATTGAGCTAGGAGGTGCAGACTCCAACTCCTGCAGTGCATCCGCCTCAAGTATTACGTTACCGTCTCTTAAATCCCCTTCACTAGTATCGTCCTCTTCCGGATCGTATTCAGATCCAGAGTCTCCTATGTTATTCTTAGTGTTATCTGAAGTACTGAAAGTTGATGCAAACATGTTGGATAATTTTCGTATTCCTAGTTGCTGCAACCTTGAATTATTCCTCATACATTGTTTCATCCGAATTTCATCGTAGGCTGTAAGTGGTGCTTCTACAATAAACAGAAACAATAACAGAAACTTATTACATACACATTACAAAGATTTAATCTGACCATAATTATGTATTTACCATAAAGATACTGATTAAATATACAACCTAAAATACATATTAGCAAGCAGATGATATAAGGAAGCACCGATAGAGTTTCAGGGTGTAACCAACTAACTATGTGATACTAGAATAGATGAATTTCTATATGTAACCAGTAAGCACATGATACTGATGAAAACAACATGTAGAGTTTCCGCGCACAACCATATGATACAAGCAAGCACTGACAGAAAAAAAGAAGAAGCCAACTAGCCGTATGATTATTGCTAAATGCCATACTTTCTCTCCAAAATCAATATGGCTGTACAAAATTAGATCAAAGGCACTAAAAATATTGTACGGAGTAGGATCTAGGAGTGATACCAAAATTGATGGATTTTGATATGTGTCAATAATGCAAACAGTTCACATTCATTGTCATGATTTCACTAATATACCAGAATAGAAGAAGGATTTCACCTGCTGGAGTGCACTGCCTTCTTTTATTTCCTTGAGCTTTGACCTTTAGACCCATCAGTGATGGTTTGTCCAGCGGTTGTGGATGGGGTGGGCGACTGGGGGGTGGTGGATGTGGCGACGGTGTGGCAGGGCGGTGGCGGAGGAGGTGCGGCAGCAGAGGCAGAATGGGAGGCTCGGCCAGTGACGCGGTGACTGAGGCGCAAGGGAATGCTCGGGACAGCGGCTCGTGGCGGAGGCGGGAGGGGGAGAAGGATGCGGCGCAGGGATAGAGGAGAAGAAGGGAGGCGGGAGGTGGAACCTGGTCGGAGGAGTGGGAATCGTAGGTTTGGCTTAGGGATTTGGGGGAGGCACGGTGCGACGGAGGCTTAGGGATTTGGGTGAGCTTCAGGCAGCGGATGGTTGAGGTAGGGGATAAGGGGCAGTGTTGCAAACAATTTACCAAAACGCCCTCGATTGGTACTGGTGTTGCTATGAGCCTGTGAGTAAAAATCAGGCTCACTCATGGATAGTGAAGTCATTTTTAGCCAAAAATTTTGGGTCCTCGCGCGCTTAGACGGGATCTCACCGTGCGCGCGTGCTTTTGGCGCCAGTGCAGTTTTGGGAGCTTCCAGAAGACCTATAATGCAAATGTTTCTGTCAAGTTTTGAGCGTGTACTTTAATTTTTCTGTCAAATTCAGTTAAATTTTGATGTTGATATTCAGAAACCCATTTCTCTCAGTCCTCTCACCCGATTGAGTTGAAAATTTCCCAGAATGGTTTTTTTAGAACTTTTCTAAACTTACATGTTTCAAAATAATGTGCTACTTGCCATGGGGTTTCCATATCATCACACACATAGTAGGGTGAACTATTACTCCCTCCGTTCATCAATACTAGACTTTCATTTGTCCAAATATGAATTTATCTAGATAACAAAACGTGCATGGTGAGAGTGGCTAGGCAACATCAGTAAAGGTCTTTGGTCATCCATCTATGACAAGTGAAACGAAAAATCCGTCCATGACAATTATTGACTTTTCGTCACAGATTTATATTGTCTTGCTAGCCCCTTATTGCTCTGTGACGGACGAAAAAAAATGTCACGGATTTTTTGGCAGTCTGTGATGTTTCAATAAAACGTCATCGTGAAACTGTCACGGATCACCAGATTTGTTATAGTGAATTCCCGGCGAGCAAGTCGGGGGCGCGGCGGCGGAGCTTGGCGGTGGCGCGGGACGAGCTGCGGCGGAACGTAGCCGGCGGCGGATCGGTTCCAGCGGCGCGCGCGTGGTCTCCGTGGCGGTGCTCTGTAAACTCGAGCGCGGAAATGGAAGAAAGGAAGAGGAAGGAGAAGTGGACTGTTGGAGTTGGGGTATCCCCTAGGTACCTATTTATAGGGTGCGGGTGGATAAACCTAGACCAACGGTTGAAAGCCGGAAATTTCGGGTAAAGGATATCCGCCCGGATTTTTCTGGATATGCGTTAAGTGCTAGACGGGATATCCGGAACAGATATGAGGCAGATTTTCCCGTGATATTTGGATCGGTTAAATAAGTGAAGTAAGCCGGATCTTTGGCATCATTATCAGGGCACTGACCCGGAGAAATAAGCGATGGACTTGGAGAAAGCCGGGTTACTATATGGCCACCATGGAGTTAGGCCTAGCTGTTTATCGAAGCAATCTAACCCGGCCTCTATGAACTTGAATGTTGATACTTTTGCAGGGAATAGCGTGCGCTTCAAGGAGGATCCCGTGAAGCCCAAGCTATTCTGGGGACTACTGATGGAGGGATGATAACCCGGTAGGCCAACGCCAAGGTGTAACCCGGCCCAAAGGACGCTGCGCGAGACCCGGCTAAGGATAAAGGAGCTTCTAGAAGGCCCAAGATCGTAGGCCTGGTAACCCGGATTGTGGGTTCCGGTAAGAAAGTTTAGGGTTTTGTAAGAAGTGTCCGGGTAGGATTCAGAGTACGCCTTGGAGAGCAGGCCAAGGGGTTCGGATGCTTTATAAGCCGGTCCCTAGGTTAGGTTGAGAGAGATCCAAGAGTTCGAGCAACATCGCTAGGTATCGAGTATCCAGTGTAATACGAGAGTTGAGTTAATATATCTAGATCGGAGACTCGGCGACTTGATTGCCGGCTACCATATCGCATATCATCATGTTTTCCTCTGAGCTAAACCCTCTCCCAAACACCAGAGTCGATTTGCCCCAAGATAAGTTACCCCCGGTAACGTCTGCCGTGATTATCCCACGACAGGAACCACTGTCGTAAGGGAGGCGCATGCAACATAAGATAGAATAGGCAGATTCCGTACGGTTCCGGACCAATGTCGTAAGAAAGGCGCATGCAACATAAGATAGAATAGGGTTGACGTAACGCTTCTAAACCGGCCCAGAGACCAGGTACGTAAGTATATTTACATGTGACGTAAAACAACCTCGTACCATCGTAAGAGAAGTCGGAGCGCACTATTAGCTCCTTAAACCACTGGCTTAAAATTATGTTAGCAACTTAGGAAAGAAGGAAAGAGCGACGAGGCTAATTTGGAGCTAGCAAGTCCTGAATATTTGTCACCGTACATGTTTGCACTAATTTTTTTTTTTTGAACTAAATCCCCACTTTATTGATTAACCAACCATAATGTCTTTACAAATTGCCAATCGGATCAAATCCGGGGACAAGCCACGCCACACATCGCAACCAATAGAAGTACAAGATTTAGCTAAAAGATGAGCCGCCACATTGGTGTCACGATAAACATGCCGAAACTCGCATGAAATAAAGGACAGAGCCGCCCGTTTGATGTCTTCTATCACCGGCCCCATAGTCGAACGATCCACCGTCTGATAGGTTAGCCGTTGGACCACCGAAAGACAGTCGGAGCCGATGATGACCCTGGTGAAGCCCTCCTCAGCTGCGAAGTGAACCGCGTAGCTGATCGCCCGTGCTTCTGCAAGATCAGGAATGATGACCTCCTCGATGAGTACTCTGCATGCTGCCAGGCAAGTACCATTGTCGTCCCGGATCACCACACCCACCCCCATACAGCGAGAGGAGGCAAAAATCGCCGCATCAACATTGACCATGACAAACCCAGCCGGCGGTGGTATCCATCTGTGAGTTGACGAAGGGGATGCACACCTGTGGACGGTGCCCTGGCAATTGAGATGAAGAGAGATCAAGTGTAGATACGCCTTGACCTTCGACGCGACGATATCCGGATGGCTTAGGCCCTCACCCTCGCGGGTTTTGTTCCTAGCATCCCATAAGTGCCACATGGTCACCATGACCGTAGTAATCTCCACTTTAGAGCAGCGTACGAGAAACTCCAAAGTCAAAGTTTTTGGTGAGATAAAGGAGCTCCTCTTTAGATGGATTGGGAATTCAGTTTTAACCTGACTCCACACTGTGACGCCCCGAGATCGGGCACTATGCAGATTTCGGTATTTCCACCCAAATCCGCATAATAACCGATTTCAGGTTGCCACTTGTGATAACATTACAACAGTTCACGAATATTCCGCAACAACAACAGAAGAGATATATACAAGACGACTCAAACGAGTCAAGGATACAACAGATACAATACAAAGATCCAAATAACAGCGGACGAAACAACATAGTGTCCGACTACGGACAAGATACAAATTGGACTAAGAGTCCTGAAGATAACCGATGGCGTCCAATCCCTGCCCAGGCCAAGCCGGAGGGATTCCCAAGCTAACGTCGTCAGACTTCAAACCTGTTGACTGCAATGTGGAATATGCAGCCACGAAATGGATTCGTGGGTCAATACTGTTAAGTACTGGCAAGTGGATACTCACAAGATACCAGCGTAACCAATCGTCACAAGATACAAATACTTTGGGTACAACGGAAAGGAAGGGATTATTGCAAAGAAGCGGCAGCGGGCAGCACTAACAAACTACAGAGACGCGCTACAACTTCCGGCTATTAGAGAGGGATAAGAGAGCGCGACAAAAACCAACTATACTACTCACCAAAAAATACCCATCCAGTGTTACCCCCTACTAAGGAAGCAACCCAAGGAAACTCACACTGTTGATTAAGGTGAAGTTCAGGTTATTGTGACAATATTCCTATTACTAGTCAAGTTATTATTAATTAGGTGTAAGTTGTCTGAGTACTTGTTAGCCAGCACTTTCACCAAGTCGTCACATAACCGCGAACAACACGGCTTCTCGAGAAGATTCATCCCTGCAGGGTGCGCTACAGTACCCGTACACACTCAAGCATCCAACTAAAACTCAGGTTGGCTCGACACGACCCAAACCGTCTCTACAACCCATCCTAGGAGCCACGGAGCTATAAGGTCCCAGCCACGCAGCTGAATACTCAGCGCAAGTGTGCAAAACTCCCGCAGGACGTAACACCCCGGCAATACAGGCCTCGCCCTATATGCATCATCATCATCATAACCATCATAATCATCATCAACCATGGGGGCGCCTCCCATTATGCATATGCGCAAATGGAACGCCCGAACTAAGTGTGGCTCTTCGGACAAGCTGCAAATCAGGTCTAAGTCGAGGGGGGTCCCATACTACCTCCCGGATGCGGTTAGCGCGCTCATCATGGATCAATGGACAAGACTCTTTTCCTAAGTTCGACACTAGCAGGCTCCAAAACCACGTCGGGCCTCCTGCCGGTGCCTTATCATCAAATTATTATTACCCCAAACATTAACATGTTGTTGATTAAATTGAAACCCAACTATCAACTAAACAGGTGATATGAAAAAGGACAACAAGACTTGAGTGCAAACAACACTAAGCATGCAACTACGACACGAGGGCCAACAAGGTAAGCAAGCAACAGTTGATAGGAAGTGGAAGGAAGGCTATATCATGGCTGCAAGGTAAACATATGATAGGATCGAGACACAAGCATCGAAAATACTAGGCTAGCATAAAGACAACGGAAAGAATCGGTAACAAGTGAGGAAAGGCAACACGGGTAGCAAGTGAGTATACTTGCCTGAGATTCAGCAAGTAGAGGTACATCCGCAAAACTTGTCGTTGCTCACATCATCTCAACGTCCTATCCGCGAAGAAGCAACGAACTAGAACAAACACCGAATGCAACAGTTACTACTACGGCAAAAGATCCAGCATGATCCTATTTTATATGCATGACAGGCGATATGCAAAGCAAGATGCAACATTAAGCAATTTAATCGGAACCGAAGTCCGGACAAATAGAGATTGGTTCAAGTTATTTATCTAACCATCAAATTAAATGTTGTTTAGCATGGAAAACAAATAATAGATGAGCTAAACCAAATTAAAAGGAATAGGGACCAATTTAATTGAGCACCCCAACACATTCCATGTTTGTTATTTAGGTGAACGTGCATAGCACTAATAGAATGCAATATGGAAGATGCACACATGAACATGGATGGCATATTAATGTTCCTTGCATTTTTCTGGTTGGAAAACATATTTTACATGTTGGAATTGGATTTGAATTGCCCAAGTTATGAACTTTGCAATTTAAAAGGTGTAATTAAAGTATTGAATTATTGCACCAATTTTAATTAGGAAAAACAGTAAACCAAGTTGATATTTGCAAAGTTCAAGAAATTTGGAATGGAAAACATATTTTACTTTTCAAAATTGGAGTTTAAATGAATTTATTAGGTGCATTTGAATGTCAGGGACCTTTCTGTAAAAAGCTAGGGGCTTGTGTGAGAGGAAAAAAAATCTAGATCTGGGTTTCAGATCCAGATCCACTCTCTGCACCGTACCCAGGGGGCTGACCAGTGGGGCTAGGCCAGCTTGGCGCAGAGGTGGAGTGTGGTGTGTGCTGACTATGCCGTGAGGGTCACAGACAGGTGGGGTCACCACCCCGTGCGCGAAATGGTAAAAAGGGGTTTTGTTCCACCCGCGGGGATTCGATCCCGTGACCTCACGGGCGCACGGACGGATTGATGGGCTAGCCATCTGGGCTGTGCTGCGTTGGTGATTATTATCCATGTGTGGCTGAATAAGAAGGTAACTTGATGCGTGTAACTGACGAAACTGAAGATCAGTTTCTGTCCACGACAGATGCGCGACCGGAATAGGGTAACGGGAGCCGGCGACATCCAGACACGACGGCGCGACAGTGCTGCTCGAGGGCAAGCACGCAGAGCAGGGGGAAGAAAGGTGGGGGCCCTAAGGCAGCGGCTCACCGAGGGGCTTCTCGCGTGGTCGTTGACGCGATGACGGAGGAGACGACCGGCAGACGACGAAAGAAACGCCCGCGCGACCAGGAACAGGCGTCGATGCCGCGAGGACCATGGCGCCTCCCAAGACGCATCGAGGAAACGAGGGCGAACAGGTCACTGCCCCGTTTCCATTCCCGTAGAAATCAGGGCCTGAGGACGACCACCGTGACGGCACCATCGCCTCCAAATCATGGCCACGGTGCAGCTCTTCTCGAGTTTAGACAGAGGTTCAGAGAAACGAATCGGGGAAGGATGGAAACAGAGGAAGAAGAGAGGTGAGGGAGCGGCAGCGCAGGAGGAAGGAGAGGGAGTGGTTGGGGCTAGGGTTATGGTTGTGGAGGAGGGGAGGGGTATATAAGGAGGAGGGCAGGTGGGTGCGGTGGTCTGCTTTGGTGAAAACGACAGGAGGGGATCACGTCCTCCTCGTGCCTGTACGGATGGAGGAAGGAGAAAGGCTGGGGTGGGCTGCTCTCTCTCTCTCTCTCACTCAAACATTTTCTTTTTGTTATATTATTTTCAGAAAAACAAAAGGACTTGAGATATTTAGAAAGCTCAAAAACAATTTATAATTTTGCAATTTTAAGAGGTACACAAATCAAAAGTTTTTGGTGAACTAAAAAATTAGGATGATGCAAGATGGCATGAGATGCACAAAAAGAAAAACAAACAAGTTTTCTATTGGGAAAACCCCCGGGTGTTACAGCCGACACCACTAACAAGGGATTGCGCCCTCGCAATCCGCTCCAAGCCGGTAAGAGAGAGAAGAAGTTGGAGCTATCGAGTCTTCATGCTTCAAGTTGATCTCCTCGACACCACTAACAAGAGATTCTTACTCGTGTTGATGACGATCTTCTCCCACCAGGAATCTTCCGGTGATCGAATCTATTAGGTTAAAGGCTCAGAAAATGTCCACCCACGTAGAATCCTAGAACTTTGAAAGATTGAGAGGAAGAGAGACTCCAAAACAAATAAGATGAGAGGAGAAATAGAATAGAGATAAGGAGAAAACAAGAATCATATTGAGATGTTTCCCAAAATAGTTTAGCAGAAATAGTTTTTGACACTCTAGAAACAACGACCGTTAGCGAGGTTATCCTACAGGCTTTGCGATCCCGTTGCTTCGATAACCATTCGTATCGAAACAACATTGGGAATCGGAACCATGCTCTGATACCATTTGTGACGCCCCGAGATCGGGCACTATGCAGATTTCGGCATTTCCACCCAAATTCGCATAATAACCGATTTCAGGTTGCCACTTGTGATAACATTACAACAGTTCACGAATATTCCGCAACAACAACAGAAGAGATATATACAAGACGACTCAAACGAGTCAAGGATACAACAGATACAATAAAAGATCCAAATAACAGCGGACGAAACAACATAGTGTCCGACTACGGACAAGATACAAATTGGACTAAGAGTCCTGAGATAACCGATGGCGTCCATCCCTGCCCAGGCCAAGCCGGAGGGATTCCAAGCTAACGCCGTCAGACTTCAAACCTGTTGACTGCAATGTGGAATATGCAGCCACGAATGGATTCGTGGGTCAGTACTGTTAAGTACTGGCAAGTGGATACTCACAAGATACCAGCGTAACCAATCGTCACAAGATACAAATACTTTGGTACAACGGAAAGGAAGGGATTATTGCAAAGAAGCGGCAGCGGGCAGCACTAACAAACTATAGAGACGCGCTACAACTTCTGCTATTAGAGGGATAAGAGAGCGCGACAAAAACCAACTATACTACTCACCAAACAATACCCATCCAGTGTTACCCCCTACTAAGGAAGCAACCCAAGGAAACTCACACTGTTGATTAAGGTGAAGTTCAGGTTATTGTGACAATATTCCTATTACTAGTCAAGTTATTATTAATTAGGTGTAAGTTGTCTGAGTACTTGTTAGCCAGCACTTTCACCAAGTCGTCACATAACCGCGGACAACACGGCTTCTCGAGAAGATTCATCCCTGCAGGGTGCGCTACAGTACCCGTACACACTCAAGCCACCAACTAAAACTCAGGTTGGCTCGACACGACCCAAACCGTCTCTACAACCCATCCTAGGAGCCACGGAGCTATAAGATCCCAGCCACACAGCCGAATACTCAGCGCAAGTGTGCAAAACTCCGCAGGACGCAACACCCCGGCAATACAGGCCTCGCCCTATATGCATCATCATCATCATAACCATCATAATCATCATCAACCATGGGGCGCCTCCCATTATGCATATGCGCAAATGGAACGCCCGAACTAAGTGTGGTTCTTCGGACAAGCTGCAAATCAGGTCTAAGTCGAGGGGGGTCCCATACTACCTCCCGGATGCGGTTAGCGCGCTCATCATGGATCAATGGACAAGACTCTTTTCCTAAGTTCGACACTAGCAGGCTCCAAAACCACGCCGGGCCTCCTGCCGGTGCCTTATCATCAAATTATTATTACCCCAAACATTAACATGTTGTTGATTAAGTTGAAACCCAACTATCAACTAAACAGGTGATATGAAAAAGGACAACAAGATTTGAGCGCAAACAACACTAAGCATGCAACTACGACACGAGGGCCAACAAGGTAAACAAGCAACAATTGATAGGAAGTGGAAGGAAGGCTATATCATGGCTGCAAGGTAAACATATGATAGGATCGAGACACAAGCATCGAAAATACTAGGCTAGCATAAAGACAACGGAAAGAATCGGTAACAAGTGAGGAAAGGCAACACGGTAGCAAGTGAGTATACTTGCCTGAGATTCAGCAGGTAGAGGTACATCCGCAGAACTCGTTGCTCACATCATCTCAATGTCCTATCCGCGAAGAAGCAACGAACTAGAACAAACACCTAATGCAACAATTACTACTACGGCAAAAGATCCAGCATGATCCTATTTTATATGCATGTCAGGCGATATGCAAAGCAAGATGCAACATTAAGCAATTTAATCGGAACCGAAGTCCGGACAAATAGAGATTGGTTCAAGTTATTTATCTAACCATCAAATTAAATGTTGTTTAGCATGGAAAACAAATAATAGATGAGCTAAACCAAATTAAATGGAATAGGGACCAATTTAATTGACCACCCCAACACATTCCATGTTGTTGTTATTTAGGTGAACATGCATAGCACTATATAATGCATATGGAAGATGCAAACATGAACATGGATGGCATATTAATGTTCCTTGCATTTTTCTGGTTGGAAAACATTTTTACATATTGGAATTGGATTTGAATTGGCCAAGTTATGAATTTTGCAATTTAAAAGGTGTAATTAAAGTATTGAATTATTGCACCAATTTTAATTAGGCAAAACAGTAAACCAAGTTGATATTTGCAAAGCTCAAGAAATTTGGAATGGAAAACATATTTTACTTTTCAAAATTGGAGTTTAAATGAATTTATTAGGTGCATTTGAATGTCAGGGACCTTTCTGTAAAAAGCCAGGGGCTTGTGTGAGAGGAAAAAAATCTAGATCTGGGTTTCAGATCCAGATCCACTCTCTGTACCGTACCCAGGGGCTGACCAGTGGGGCCAGGCCAGCTTGGCGCAGAGGTGGAGTGTGGTGTGTGCTGACTGTGCGTGAGGGTCACAGACAGGTGGGTCACCACCCTGTGCGCGAAATGGTAAAAAGGGGTTTTGTTCCGCCCGCGGGGATTCGATCCCGCGACCTCACGGGCGCGCGGACGGATTGATGGGCTAGCCATCTGGGCTGTGCTGCGTTGGTGATTAGTATCCGTGTGTGGCTGAATAAGAAGGTAACTTAATCCGTGTAACTGACGAAACTGAAGATCAGTTTCTATCCACGACAGATGCGCGACCGGAATAGGGTAACGGGAGCCGGCGACATCCAGACACGGCGGCGCGACAGTGCTGCTCGAGGGCAAGCACGCAGAGCAGGGGGAAGAAAGGTGTGGGCCCTAAGGCAGCGGCTCACTGAGGGGCTTCTCGCGTGGTCGTTGACGCGATGACGGAGGAGACGACCGGCAGAAGACGAAAGAAACGCCCGCGCGACCAGGAACAGGCGTCGATGCCGCGAGGACCATGGCGCCTCCCAATACGCATCGAGGAAACGAGGGCGAACGGGTCACTGCCCCGTTTCCATTCCCGTAGAAATCAGGGCCTAAGGACGACCACCGTGATGGCACCATCGCCTCCAAATCATGGCCACGGTGAAGCTCTTCTCGAGTTCAGATAGAGGTTCAGAGAAACGAATCGGGGAAGGATGGAAACAGAGGAAGAAGAGAGGTGAGGGAGCGGCGGCGCAGGAGGAAGGAGAGGGAGTGGTTGGGGCTAGGGTTAGGGTTGTGTAGGAGGGGAGGGGTAGATAAGGAGGAGGGCAGGTGGGTGCGGTGGTCTGCTTTGGTGAAAACGACAGGAGGGGATCACGTCCTCCTCGTGCCTGTACGGATGGAGGAAGGAGAAAGGCTGGGGTGGGCTGGTTTGGTGGGCTGCTCTCTCTCTCTCTCACTCAAACATTTTTTTTGTTATATTATTTTTAGAAAAACAAAAGGACTTGAGATATTTAGAAAGCTCAAAAACAATTTATAATTTTGCAATTTTGAGAGGTACACAAATCAAAAGTTTTTGGTGAACTAAAAAATTAGGATGATGCAAGATGGCATGAGATGCACAAAAAGAAAAACAAACAAGTTTTCTATTGGGAAAACCCCCGGGTGTTACACACACCTCCGTTGCAAACTGACTGAAGAGAAGAGAATGCTCAATTGTCTCATATTGGCTGCAGAACACACACGTCACCGAAGCCGGGATGTGCCTCTTCTGCAACTGATGGCCGCACGACATGCAGTCGTGGGCAAAACGCCAAAGCGTGATCTTCATTTTTCCTGGCGCTTGGGTGGACCAAAGCTTCCTCCATATTTTGGCATCATTGTCCATGTTGGCTGATGAAGATCCACGCCCAGCCCGGCTCCGCTCGACAGCGAAGCGATCGAAGCGAGCCAAGTGGTAGGCCGAACGGACGGTGTACTGGCCATATCGAGCATGAGGCCAAGAAGCAAAGTCCTCGCCACCATGGCGACTGAGAGGAATCTGTAAACTCTTAGCTGCTATTTCATCATTGAACGTAGCTCTGACCAAATCTAAATTCCAGCCCCTGCAGTCATTAGAAAGGAGACTGTCCACCGTGGCGTCGTCCTGGATAGGAACCAACGTGCGCACTGCCGACGGAATAATCCCCGGAATCCAACTGTCAGACTTGATTTTGGTTGATTTACCATCACCAATGCCCCACCGTACACCGAGCCGTAGGAGGTCCCTGCCAAAAAGGATGTTGCGCCATGTGAACGATGAGGTCCGAGGTCGCGGTGCATCCCAGAAGTTAGAGTTGGGAAAATACCGAGCTTTGAGTACACGAGCACACAAGGAGGACGGATCGGTGAGTAGACGCCAGCACTGTCTGCCCAACATTGCTTGGTTAAAGATACCCAGATCACGGAAACCCATACCTCCTAAATCTTTCGGGGTCGAGAGCCACTCCCACGAACGCCAATGGAGTTTCCTTTTCCCCTCTTCAATGCCCCACCACCAGTTAGCAATAGATCTTCTCATTGCTAGACAACTGGCCTTTGGCAATTCAAAACAGCTCATAATATACGTGGGAATCGCCTGTATCACTGTTTTGAGGAAGATTTCTTTCCTAGCCCTTGACATAGGACGCTCCGGAGTACCATTCAGGCGCTGCCACATGCGATCATGCAAGAAACCGAAGGTACCGATCGGGGAGTGACCAACCTCGGTGGGCATCCCGAGGTATTTCTCATGAAGGGCCTCGTTATGAACACCCAATCGTTGCATGACCTCGTTTTTAATCACTTCAGAGCAGCGGGAACCGAAGAAAATTGAGGATTTGTCCAGATTCACTTTCTTCCCGGACCCTTCACAATAAGTCTCCAGAACCTGATGCAAAGCATCTACACTTCTCCCATCAGTACGAGCAAAGAACACACTGTCATCTGCAAACAGTAAATGGGTGATAGGAGGTCCAAGTCGAGAATTACGCAATCCTTGTAGCGCACCTTGGCTCTCCTTTTGCTGCAGTAGACAGGATAATCCTTCTGTACATAAAAGAAAAAGATAGGGACTAATGGGGTCCCCCTGCCGAATACCCCTCGAGGGGATGACGGGCTCGGTCAGATCTCCATTGACACGGACCGCATAACGTACCATAGTGACGCATCTCATCACGGTAGTAATCCATCTCCGAGAAAAGCCAAGTTTATGAAGGCAACCAGATAGATAGTCCCACTCGACGCGGTCATAGGCCTTCATCATGTCGACTTTTAGAGCGAAAACGGTCGTTTTGCTTGTTGTTGCCGAATAGTATGTAAGCACTCATACGCGATGAGGGCATTATCAGTGATCAGGCGCCCTGGAACAAAGGCACTTTGATTTTCTGAGATAACCATTGGCAGGATGAGCTTCAATCGATTGGCAAGTACCTTAGAAGCAATTTTGTAAAGGACGTTGCAGAGACTAATTGGACGAAAATTCTTCAATTGTTGCGGGTTGGCTACCTTCGGTATCAAGACAATAACAGAATCGCAAAAACCTTCAGGTAGCTGACCTCCATCCAAGAAAGTCCTCACTGCCCTACAAATTTCCACTCGGAAAAAGTCCCAGTGAGTTTGATAAATTAACGCCGGAAAACCGTCAGGTCCCGGTGCTTTAGTAGGCCCCATCTGGAAGAGGGCATATGTTCGCACTAATTGAATGCATATAGTACTTGTGATAACACTATGCTAGCTAGAGGTAGCAGCCTTCATTTTCGAGAACCCTTTAAACTCTAAAACATACGATTCTGCTGTTACAATTGGCCAACATAAGAAACCTGGGACTGAGGCAATTCTAGGAACTAGGACATGCAAGCACATCTGTTGCTTCTTCCAGAGATATTATTATGTTGTAAAGTTCAAATATGGTATACACACCGGTAAACATGAGACCATATAAAATATTTTATACATTGGGATAGACAAACGTGAATTACAAATTGTAAGTAATGGCATGCATAATTTTGGCAGTGCAGCAATTCAATCGACAACCAGGATATGATTTGTTGCACGATTCTAGTAAAAGGACACATTCAGAAGCTAGTACATTAAACAGACACGAGAATATGCATATCCGGTTATGTACATAAATCCAGCTTCACTTTCAGGAGGGCGCACAAGTGGAGCTTGAAAGCAAGTATTTTACAAATATGTTGCTTGGGCCTGAACTTCTCCGGGGTTTTGTTCTGGTTTCATTCAAATCCCAGAGGATGAGGTAGAAGAGTTCTTCAGCCATGTACTGGTTCATCTTTGTCTGTGATACACAAACTATCAATGATAATTCGACGGGCCAAAGGATAAGATCATAAGAAATAATTGCATTGACTAAAAATCATGATCTCTATCAAGGTCAAGCGTTTTCAAGAGAAGAACAAACAAAAGATGTGCCTACGACGCGATAAATAAAATAAGATGATGGGGATTCCATTTGTTGTTTAAATGTATGTAGCTGAGTCAACTAATGTTATTTCTCAAACAGATCCATCCTACATTCAGCATGTTATGTGTTGCAGTGAACATGAACTTCCAGCGAATAAATTGCATTAGTTATAGGTAATTAAGAAACTGCTACTTTGCTGACATGCTTTATAATTGTAGTGAAACTATACCTAACATAATTATAGTTTCACTGTTTTTCCTGCTAAATAGCAGTCCTAACTCTTAAGAACTAATATGTTCTTCTGCATATTTGTTAATCGGGTTACCAGTTTAGAGATACGTACCACACTAATTGGAGATTCCATGCGTAGCTATCTTTTTTTTTCAAGGAAGTTTATAGATATCTTCGACTTCTATATCTCTCTTTTTCCATTTGTCTATACAATATACATTACCAGGTTATAAAGAAAAGAGCGGGCAGCTACCATACCTTATGTGTAAGGCCACGAGCGTGATATGCCCGCCGTGAAATGACCCACGTTGGTATTATGGCCGTCAGCCACTTAGCACGATGTCGACGCCGACCTAACCGCTGCCCGCAGTCTCCACGCAGTAATTCCAAAAATTCTCTTGATATTTCTCTATGTTCATCCCAGCCCAAGAACATAACACAATTGTTTGCCTTTCAGGTAGTTTCCTTTATGTATGTAAGAACATTTTCAAAACCACTATAATACAAGCCAGAAAAACTGGCCGCTAGTATGTAGAATGAAACTTAAAATTGCATCAGTGTATGCTTTCTCAAATAGCATAGGCTCACAAATCAAGCAGTACTTGTCGCACTATATTTTATCCAGAACAGAAAAAATTTGATATGTGGTCTGTGGTGAGCTGTTTATGCACTAACTTGGCTATTTTAAGCATGCTCAGGTGGCTGAATTGTAGGGATAACAGTGTGAATTTGGTGAAAGCAATGGCTCCAAGCAATGGGAAGCCACCTAGGATTAAGATAAATGTTAGTGCTTGTTTGAACACAATAGATTCATACACGTTGCAATTAAGTGTCAACCTGCTAGAGCCTTTTCACATATGTACCAACAATGATGGCATGGACAAATATCAGAACAAATCAATCCATCATGCGACAAGTACGGTCGAAAAATGGTAGTTGCCCAAAAAACCATGTTGCATTATGACACTAACATGCATGGCAACACTCGAGACTTGCACCACCAACTGCGTTATGCAAAGGGGTACTGCCAGTGACACAATAAAAGAACTCATTTGAGACCAACTTCACTCTGGAACGGGAGACCATACTACCTAGCAAAGCTAGCTGTTGTTAACGTCGCCAAATCCAGCCACAAGCTGCCAAAAATAGACAGATAATTGTGAAGCAAAGTTATGGAACTATGCTAGCTACTGGCCTAATGCTGATATGAAAAATAAAAAATGTCCAATAGCCACTGGATAAAGCAATTTGTGAGAAAACGCATGGACATAATCGTGTAGATTTAAACTGGCCAAATAAAAGCATGTCTATGGTACTGGTCAAAACTCCGAAAGGAGAAAATGACCATACTTGAATGAACGCAAGAAATCAAATTGGGTTGAATATAACAAAATCAGTGGATTAAGAGTATAGACGAATCTGAAACAAAAAAGTTATATTGATCTTCCGTATCCATGGCTACTATTTAATTACTTCCATTTGAACAAACCCCATGGTTAATCAACCCTAGTCAGATACCTATCTTTGGAATTGAATATTGGTATCTCCATGAGAATCATGGGATAGTGGAAGAACTATCCAATGAATTAAGATTTCGCCAGCACCCAAATTCCAAGCTGACATAAAATTGCAAGGGGCTAGATGCCCAGTTCGCGGCCATATGCTAGCGTTGTGGCAACTGCTGTGGGACGCCGGTCCAATTTCAGTAGAGCACCTTCACTATTTTACTTTCAGAAGGGAGCCGGAAAATAAGAAATTACTACATGAACATATTATTTGCGTTTTAAGCATATGTGAGCTGCCAAAATACTCAGACACGTTCTTTTTCTTGCTGTATATAATAAAACATTACATTGGACACCTTGTTTTCTAGCCTAGACTATGATGTCAAGACATATTCCACATACCAAATTAGAAAAAAAAAGGCACAACTACTAATAGCAATAGGTACTTCCTGATTATTTTCGAAACTAGTGCCATTTCAGAAAATAAACAGTCGATATACTCAAAATAAACATAATAGGATATGCATATCTTAACTGTTTGCGTGGTCAGTGGAATCCAGCAACTAAGATTGGAAACTAATTAGCATCATACAGTCCCAATGCAAGCACCAAACCTACTCTATAATTCGTCTTTTATAAAGGAGAAAGGGCCGAGCTGGCACCATACCTTAATTCGAATGCCATAGGCCTTCTCCTACGGAAGTGAAAGGAATAGCTGCGGCAGAAGCCGCCCACTGCGATGCCGAGGCCGCCTGCAACACCATCTGCAACCACCACAAGCCATGCTGTCCGACCACAATGATGATTTGGCCCTCCGACACCACGATGTTAAATAAAATCAAAGTCCAAACCTCCTCTGCTCGCCCATTCCTGAAGGAATTACCAAGCAAGGCGTTTAAATCATTTTAGACTAATCAGATCGGTAAAGGTTACAATAAGAGCAAAGATTGCACGCAAGACATTGTTCAATCTTCAATGTAACATTAGTCTGTTCACTACGAGAAGAGACGTTCATTTCATTTTTGTGGATGATCCTCCTTAACACTGTTATGTAGATGTGGTGCCATCACCCACCAGGATTTGATCACCAACTCTTCTCTAGTCCTACAGTCCTACATAACTCAGTACTGATTGCTAGTAGCAAATTCCCTAGACGCACATTTGTTCTTCACAAACAAAAGAAATAAATTAATAGGTTGCTGCACAACTAATGGAACGAATTTGAGACAACACAAAATGTCCAAACCTAGAGAGCCGCAAGGCGCAAGCGCAGCAGCAGTGCCCAGCTTTATCCTTCCTAGCCGACAGCCACGCACAGCCCCACCTCTCAAGGATGGGGATTCACACAACATTGGCCTTGCCAAATCTAGGTCGGAGTAGGAGGGACAAGCTGTGAGCCCCTCAGTCTGGCGCCCACCTCTAGGCCACCATGCTGCTACCCGTGGACAAGGCCACCTGCAGAGCTTCGCGACTTAAAAGCCACCTGCCGACGCCAAGGGACCTCACCTAAGGCCGCTGGGGCGTCCTGGACGGATCTGGATGTTGAGAAAAACGAAGGGGCTCGGGTACATATATAGGCGGTGATTGATTCCGGCTTCTGGCGAAGATCAATGTCGGGGTGTCCGCTGCCATCAACCACCGTTGTCTGCAAACACTCCACCATTGCCGCCGACTCAGCCGACCGCCAACAGCTCCGCCGACTCCAACCGCCGACCACGACGGAGCCAAGGAACAAGGACACCCAAAGCGCGGAGCGCAGCCGACGCTTACCTGCTCGTCGCCGGCCGCTCACCCGCTTGCCGCCACCGCGTTCAGTTCCAAACCGCTGTCCGCCGTGTGCGCTCGACCGAAGACCGCCGGGAGGGGGAAAATCAGGTGACGGGGCTAGTGGGCTGCTCCAAAACTCCACGACCGAAAACTGAGAAAAGAAACCGTCGACGTAAAGAATCGAATAAAAATAGGTAAATACTAGCTATCAGGGTCCGACGGGAATCAAATCATCGGAACGCTCCAACGACGCACGATTCGATTCTATCAATCGGTACACGATCACTGCCTTTTTTTTCTTTATCCATCATGTAACATAAGGCCCGCTCCCCCTGACACCGCCTTCCTGAAGCCACACACGGATTAATCCCCGTTGACCCCGATGGCCACAACCTCACATCGTCTCCTAGAACGTCTCCTCTCCAATCCGGCGACAGTACAACCATGTGTCATCTCTCTGCATGTCTCTTCCACAGGCTGACAGGCCACAACCCCGCATCCACCCATCTAGTCGTCCAGCTCGGGGAGTCGCTCCGGCAGACATGATGCAGTGCAGCGGGGAGGCTTCGGTAGGCCATCTCTGACCGGCGGCGAGCACATGCGGGTCTCATAGGCTGCTGAATCGGGAGAACAAGGTTTAGATCTGCCACAATTTTCTATCATTGTCCGATTTCTTTTCTTTATTTGGCAATCAATAAATCATTGTACCCCTCTATATATGCAGATCTGAAATCAAGTGTGCTATCTGATTGAAATAAACTATATGTCTGATAATACCTTACATCTGCTTCGATGTACTGTTTGATGTGCTTTGTTAGATGTATATTCGTGCTTCCCTGTAGCATCTCTCTCAAAGATTTTTATACCTAGTTTGATGATGAAGATTGGATGGAGTTAAAATGGTGGCAACCATTGCTATATTATGCCTTCAAATTTGTCTGCTTCTACATAGACATTAATCTGGGGCTTATAAACACATTTGATGCTTCCGTGTGTCCGTGCTGCCAAATTTGTATTTATATGTTTTCTAAGTACCGAATGTTTGCTTCTACATATTTCTCAAAAATTGTCAAATATGTCATGCTTCCTATCTATTTTTCAGTACAAATATCCAAAATCATGAAGGATGTCAAACCAGATTGTATGGTGAAGTGTCGTTTTTCCGCGACTCGATTGAATGAGATAGTAAAGGGATTATTGCCACCTCGAAGTCTGGAGCGGGGATGAAGAGGGTGATGGTGGTGAGTACGTACGTTGATCGGGTGTGAGGACAAGCAGCGCGATGAGGAGGTGGCGGAATCATTTTCCACCGGAGAAAATCAAAACATTGTGTATGGGAGGCGGTTGCTGATACGATATTCGTCACAAGGAACTCTCCGCAACGATCTGCTATACATGTTGATGGTGCTCCTAGCCGTTTCTCCTAAAACGGCGTGCGCTGATCGTAGTCGGTATCATCCTTGCGCTTTGGGCCGTCGACCTGAGAGAGTTTACTTCAATATATGTAATACCCGTGCTTTGTTAGCAAGGATGCATTGCTTCGACACTTTGTGTATTCTATAAGCTTGCATGCACAATATTTTTATGCGGTACCGTATAAGAGCTTCAGTATGCTTCATTCTCACCAAACAGAGAAACACTGACAATTCTTTACACGATCGGTTTCATTTTGTTCGTGCTTCAAACATCATATAATTGCTTTTCATAGTGTCAAATCTGAGTATAACACTTTCCCGTCACCTACGTGGGTTGCTTTCGTTCCTTGCACGTATGAAAAAAAGCAAAATCTCTAAGACAAAACTCTTTGTCATATTGAAGCACCTTCCAGTTGCATGGGAAGCAAACTCTATCAGCATTGAAACAAATTTTAATTGGCTTCGGAAACATAATGTGTACGTGAAATTAGCTAGATTTACTAGTATCCTGCGGTAGCAATTAAATCCGACGCTTCAAAGTTACATCTGATATGTTTCAAAGTTCAAACTTGAATATAATTTTTTTAAAGTCACCTATATGGGTGCTTTAGTTCCTTGCGCGGATGCAAATACAAAGAATCTCTTAAAAGACAAATCTTTGTCATACTGAAGCACCTCCAATTGCATTTGAAGCAAACTCTATTAGCATTGGAAATAAATTTTATCACGTAAGAAGCATAATGTATAAGTGAGATTAGTTAGATTTACTAGTATCCATATATCCCGAAAATAGTTTTTGGAAACTCTGATTAAATTGGAAGTAATTAATAATAATAAATTCATTAGCGTTAGCAATAAAATCCGACGTGATTTAAGGGAGTAGTTTTAGGAAGCATATGGTGCAAATCAAAACAGCAACACATGCGCATGCACTAGTGGGCCATGATCACACGGTTCAGACATAGAGAATCCCACGATGTAGGACTGGTCCGATTGGAAGCTATGAATCGGCATCCGATTCCTAGTGATCCCCATAAAAATATGGTGGGTCGTTGGATGGTGCGGGCCACACCGAGAAGTTCGAACCAGCGCGTGGTTCGGCTCCTGGACCGGTTCGGGTGTAGAATTACTTATTGTACACCCTGGGGGTGTAATAGAGATTCCCTATATATATATATATATATATATGAATATGCAATTAACGAGGTGAGCTAAAGAAATAAGTACTTACAGACAATAGGCACTAATGATAGATTTTTTCGAGGGCCTCCTGCTGGAATAACTGAAACAATTCGTCAAATTGAATCAGAACCATTCCATATCCATACCCGTAGTGCTCGTCCTTAACGCGGAGACATATCCAGTCGTGAGATTTCTCAGCGGCTTTCATATACCAACTATGCACTCTTAGCATTTCCGTTGGTATTTGTACGCACATTCAGCTTCGGGGAAGTAGTCTATTGTTTGCATATACTCAACAATGGACAAACCCGCAGCAGATGCCCTGTCTGCGTACAGTGTTATAAACTCCGGATCAATTTGCTCGTCAGCAATATTAGTGCTCGGCCCCACCTGGGTATTGGAAAACACTTTGAGCGGGGAGATGGATTGTTTTTCTGCTCTCCGAGTTGGGCAACTGATTTCCCCCTTTTCCCACTTGCGCTACTACTCTTCGTCGACCGCACCATTTCCTGGTGTGACTTCAGAATAGAGCGGTCATAGTCAGATGACAGACTCGTCTCGGGTTGATGAAGAGTCTTCAACATTTTCCAAGCATGTTCTACATCTTTTCGGTCTCGGGGAAATCTGCCTTTTTCTTCTCCTTCCGCTTCGATTTCCACGCCTCGTATTCGTCCCTTGCGATTTTCTGGTTTTCCTCGGGAGTATAGTCGTAAGATAACTTGGGTACCTCCTTTGGTACCTTCGGGAGGGGTGACCGTTGACGTTTGGGTGATCTTTTACGTTCCGGCAGAAACTTAGTGGGCGGAGAAGGCTGACGCGGCTGCGTAGGCGACCGCGGTGGAGAAGGCTGACGCGACCGCGGTGGAGAAGGCTGACGCGGCGTCGTAAGCGACCGCGGTGGAGACGTGCACGGCGTAGGCGACCGCGCTGGAGACTGCATGCATGGCGAAGACGACCGCGCCGGAGACTGTTGCGCTGGAGAATGGTGAGGATTCGATGGCCTTGCCGTCTGATTTGGGAGCACAATGCATTCCTTTATCCATAGAACGGTCAAGTTCTTGGCTTCTCCGAGTTCAGTCAACTCTTCGCCTTCACCTTCAGGGAAATCAAGCTTTACCCGCTCGAATCCGTTAACAACTTCATCGACCCCAACAACAGCGTAGCCCCGTGGAACCGAAAGACTATGATGAGTTGGTTCGTTGCCAATTGGTAAGACATAGCCGGCTGCCGCCTTGATGGTTATATTGACGACCTTCACAAGGATCTCACAGGTTGTCATCTTCGTGATATCATCCACCGGGTGAATCATCAGCGGTGCATCATCACCCGGTAGCTGCGTGGACGCAACGCTGCTTTTCCGATGAGAATGTGCAGCGCCGGTAGCCTCAACTTCACCTTCTACCATATGCGGTACGCCGGTAGACACTATATGCTGGCTAAGTGTGTTAATTTGGTCCTGGTGCTTCTTTGCTACATCCTGCGTCAGCTTTATCTGATCTTCAAGTTGACGCCTCCAGTTTGCCCGACTCTCTGCTTCAGCTGCCTCCGCGTCCTTTTTCCGTTCACGGCTTCTGTCGGGGTATTTATTTTCGGTGTCGTCGAGCCCAATACTCCACGGAGGATTGCCTTTTGTGCCTTGTGTACGCCCTACGTGTTCCTTATTCCCGAGGGCGCGTGTGAGCTCGCCGTTCTCTCTATCTGGCACGAACTTCCCCTCTTTAACGTCCTTTATTGCGGTTCTCAGACTTTCTATGGGTAGAGGATTCTCTTTATTCCTTAGGTTATAGATTGCTTTTCCTTCGGCGTCCAACGTGCCCCCATTCCTGTAGAACCATGACATGGAAGGGGTCGTTGCATAGAAAACAAAAAATTTCCTACGCAAGAGACATCCGAAAGGCCAAGATCTAATCTAGGAGACGAAGTGCAACGGGCAACGAGAGGGTTAAGGAGAACACATACCCTCGAAGACTCAAAGTGGTACGCGATTAAATCTCGTTGTTGGCGTAGTCGTACGCACACCGATCCCGATAGCGAGAAGATGGGCACCGCAATCCGGCGGTGCATCCGTGATCGGTCACACGCACGGTTGATGACGACCTCCGTTCCCTCGATCCAGCGGGGCGCAAAAGTAGAGGATCCCTCGGAACTCCAGCAGCACGACAACGTGGTGGTGAAGAAGAATCCCACGGTCAGGGCTTCGCCAAACCGGAGACCATGTAATGGAGCAGCGGGTGGAGGGAAAGGGAAGTGGCCAAGTGTGTGAAGGAGGGAGAGCTCTCACCCTCCTTTTATAGGAGAGGGGGGAGGCAGCCCAAGGGGTGTGCGGCCAGCCCATGGATGTGCCCCCACCTCTTCCCTCATCATGTGAGTGGACACTCCACTCACCTCCACTAACTTTCCCATTATTTCCCACTTGGAAAATCCAAAGGTTTTCTTTTAATAAATAAATAAAACATTTTTATTTCTTTATTTATATTTGTTAATTCCATTAACAAACATTTTCATATAGCACCTCGAATCATTTGTTAATTCTATTAACAACTATTCAACGAAAAACCCTTTGAACTATTTCAATTTTCCCCGAAACAATTTCGGTGCTGCCCAAAATATTCGTCGATATTCCGTATCCTCTCAAACGCGTCATCGAACCTTAAGTGTGTCACCCTACGGTTCGCGAATAAGATAGACATGATCGAGACTCCTCTCCGATCAATAATCAACAGCGGGATCTGGAGATCCGTGATGACTCCTATATATTCAACGATGAATCTCGTGATCGTGTGAACCAACAACGCCGTGAACTATTCCCTTTGTCTCGCGATATTTTACTTGTCCGAGATTCAATCATTGGTATCAACCATACCTTGTTCAATCTCGTTACCGACAAGTACTCTTTTGTCGTTCCCGTGATATAACATCCTTGTGAGCATATCACGTGCTTGCAAGCAGTTTCGATGTGATATCACCGAGAGGGCCCAGAGTATATCTCTCCGTCATTTGGATGGACAAATTCCACTCTTGATCCATGATCCTCAACTAATACTTTCCGAATACTTAACGACACATTTATAGTCACCCTGTTACGGTGTGACGTTTGATGCCATCAAAGCACTCTTCTGGTATCAGCGATTGACATGATCTCATGGTCTAAGTAATAAGTTACTTCGTATGTTTGATATAACAATGTAAACTAAATGACTTGATCACATTGCTATATTCTCTTTGGGTATATGTTCATCACATCATTCTTCTAATTACCTGACCCCGTTATTAATAACATCCAATGTTCATGATCAGGAAACCTTGATCATCTATTAATCAACGAGCTAGTTAAAAGAGAGGCTTTACTAGGAACCATTGTTTGTTTATTAAGCACACATGTATCAACGTTTCCGGTTAATATAATTCTAGCATGAGAAATAAACATTCATCATAAACAAGGAATAAGATAATAACCATTTTATTATTGCCTCTCGGGCATATTCATTTCAGACATTGTCCGCTCGACCCACAAGAACGGCTCAGGAGTGATCCCCAGCTGAAGCAGGTCGCTCTCCCATTTCTCCCACTTGGGACTGGAACCCTTGTAGCCAGCTTGTCCCATGCATGTTATATACCTTTTTGGCGGCGTTTTTCTCATTTGTTTTTGTCCTTTCCTGTTTCTTCTCTGACAGCTTGTACTTCACAAACTCTGCCCATAAGGGTTTTATTTTCTCATACCCTTGAGTGAAATCTGGAGTCTTGCCCTTCTTAACATAGTCAAGGTTCAATCTTTTCTTCCTGTTTTTGAATTGCTCGGACATCTTTTTCAGGGTCCACGCCTTGACCTTTTCCCGTATCTCAATTTTCATTTTAGTAACATCGGCCTCATTAACACCCTCCTCATTCTCGTCCAACTCCGGCAATGGTAAGTTGAAATTAGACAAGATCTTCGAGAAAAGATGATCTTTGGCTATTTTGCTGACATATGAAATTCCTTTCCGCGGATCTTTTGGCTGATTCCACTCATGAATAGTGATCGGGATGTGATCCCTAACTAGCATTCCGCATTGCTTCACAAATTTTTGGGCAGCATCAGCGGGAAGCTCGGGTGCACCATCTGTTGCGATCGTGTCGATCCTATATCTTTATGTATCTTTCAACTTCTTTGTTGCGCCTCGTTTAGTCTTTTTTCCGGTTGATATGCTTGAACCGGATGGCTAAAAATATAAAGACTGTTAATACATGTATATAGATAATTGATGCTTCATTAATTAACATATCTATATATGCACCTCAGAGCCGGTGTTTGTAATTTGTACGGCTCCACCGGAGCCGTCGGCTTCTCCCTCACCGGAGTCGTCGGCTTCTCCCTCACCGGAGTCGTCGGCTTCTCCCTCATCGGAGCCGTCAGCTTCTCCCTCAGCAGAGACGTCTCCCCGAGTGAGCTCCGGATCTCCCTCACCGGAGTAGTTCATCCACTGGCTCACATCGGTCTCTCCGTCGGCCTCGCGGATGAAACCCTCGAGCAAGTTTTCCGCATCTTCGTCTCTTGGCTCCATACTATATATTCTAAAAATACACAAAAAGAGTAACTATATGTTCCAGATCCATTTCATCAAAATTGCTTATAGATAATAACTAATGATCCATTAGTTTCATCAAAATTGCTTATAGATAATACACAAAGAGCAACATATTCATGAAATATTTAAACGTATGATAACACACCAAGAGTTACATCTAGCTCGGGTTCATTTTATTTAACCCTAATACATCACGATCGAATAATATCACTTATACAGAGTCTCATGACATCTCTCAAACTAACTAACTCCGACCGGGTCCTAAGCCGCGGGGTGCTGAGTCGCGGGTGCTACGCATCCATAGATAAGGAACCCTCACAGGGTCATAGCTCACGTGGTAAGGAACCCTCCGAATAATCGACCTACTGCTGCTATACTGCCTATCGAGCAAGTACATGTAGCGACGGACGTGCTCGTCCTCCTCCCTGATACGATGTTGTACCACCTCCTCAGGGGACGGCTCTCTCCGCACCGAGCGTGGCCCACGCGATGGCCACCAAAGAATATCCGGGTCGACCACATCACCCGGATTTCACACCAAGCCGCGTGCCCCGGTACTAAGGAGCTCCCAGTGCCAGCCCGGCGGGGCCCAGTCCCGGACATCGCCCGGCGGGTCCAACAGAGACATGAACTAAAAACAAGTCCGGACTAAGTAAATATTCCGTAATTAAGTAGAATACCATAGTGTTTCTAACTTAGTAAAAAATAGTAAATGGAGAAATATGACAGAAATAAGATGAAAGTTAAACACAAAGCATGAAGACAAGGGTTTCTAAGAAACTAAAGAAAATCAAAGACGTAAGTGTTTGTGATATCCGAACAAAGTTAGACTAGCAGATCAGATCGAGTCTTGCCAAATAAAGTTGCGACTCGAACAGGACATAACAGATGTAGCATCCCTCACTGCCTCTTCTTCAAGAAGAGGCAGTGATCTGCAATGTTTTCACACATGACAGGATAATCTGGAATGATGTTATGCCCCGTTCGAGTCCCAAGTTTATTAGGAAAGAGTGGATCTGTTCTGCTAGTCATACTCCTTCCTAGGCCTTCACATTTTGTGCTTGTTACGAGGTAAGTACACGTGATGGCGATCCGGAAAAAGGAAGAATACAAGGATTTTTGGAAATCTTTGAAACTAAACAAAATCATATATGTAATATCGTGAGATCCGAACAAGGTTAGACCCTTTTGTCCACGCACATAATGGGGACATTCTTCATAACCCCGGAAGTGATTTCTGAGGAATGTCACCATTACGTATGTCGACAAAAGGGTTTAACCTCGTTCGGATCTCACGATATTGAATATGTGACGTTATTTAGTTCCAAAGAAATCCAGAAACCCCCATCTTCCTCCTTTCCCCGGATCACCACCGCATGTAGTATCTCTTAACAGGAACAAGATGGTCATCGGGCCTTCACATTTTGTGCTTGTTATGAGGTAACTACACGTGATGGAGAGCTGGAGAAGGATGAAGACAAGGATTTTTTGGAAACCTTTGAAACTAAACAAAATCATATGTAATATCGTGAGATCCGAACAAGGTTAGACCCTTTTGTGCACATACATAATGGGGACATTCTTCATAACCCCGGAAGGGATTTCTGAGGAATGTCACCATTACACATGTACACTAGAGGGTTTAACTTCGTTCGGATCTCACGATATTACATATGTGACGTTATTTAGTTCCAAAGAAATCCAGAAACCCCCATCTTCCTCCTTTCCCCGGATCACCACCGCCTGTAGTACCTCTTAACGGGAACAAGATGGTCATCGGGCCTAGATGGTCATCGGGCTTCACATTTTGTGCTTGTTACGGGGTAAGTACACGCGATGGCGAGCCGGAGAAGGATGAAGACAAGGATTTTTGGAAATCTTTGAAACTAAACAAAATCATATATGTAATATCGTGAGATCCGAACAAGGTTATACTCTTTTGTGCACGTACATAATGGGGACATTCTTCATAACCCCGAAAGGGATTTCTGAGGAAAGTCACCATTACGCATGTGCACTAAAGGGTTTAACTTCGTTCGGACCTCACGATATTACATATGTGACGTTATTTAGTTCCAAAGAAATCCACCAACCCCCATCTTCCTCCTTTCCCCGGATCACCACCGCCTGTAGTACTTCTTAACAGGAACAAGATGGTCATGGGGCCTAGATGGTCATCGGGCTTTCACATTTTGTGCTTGTTACGAGGTAAGTACACGCGATGGCGAGCCGGAGAAGGATGAAGACAAGGATTTTTGGAAATCTTTGAAACTAAACAAAATCATATATGTACTATCGTGAGATCCGAACAAGGTTAGACCCTTTTGTGCACGCACATAATGGGGACATTCTTCATAACCCCGGAAGGGATTTCTGAGGAATGTAACCATTACGTATGTGCACAAAAGGGTTCAACTTCGTTCGGATCTCACGATATTACATATGTGACGTTATTTTGTTCCAAAGATTTCCAGAAACCCCCATCTTCCTTCTTTTCCCGGATCACCACTGCCTGTAGTACCTCTTAACAGGAACAAGATGGTCATCGGGCCTTGATGTGCAGTTGGACCTTCACATTTTGTGCTTGTTACGAGGTAAGTACACGTGATGGCGATGCGGGGGAAGGAAGGATTTCTGGACATCTTTAAAACTGAACAAAATCATATATGTAATAGTGAGATCCGGAAAAATCTAGACCCTTTTGTGCACATACATAACGGCGACATTCTTCCAAACCCCGGAAGGGATTTCTGAGGAATGTCACCATTACGCATGTGCACTAAAGGGTTCAGCTTCATCCGAATCTCACGAACCATATTACATATGTGACATTATTTAGTTCGAAAGAAATCCAGAAACCCTCGCATTCGTTCCTTTCCCCGGATCACCACCGCACGTAGTACCTCTTAACAGGAACAAGATGGTCATCGGTCTGTGTGCCTCATATTTAGGGTGGACACATACAAGCAGCGTTTGGTGGACCCGGCGCGCCAAGTGGGATGCACAAGATCCTAACTTTGTGAAAATCACAAGGCGCACCGAACCACCAAGGCCATCTGTGTGTGAACCAACTCTTTCAATCATCGACATTTGTTCAAAAGATCGAACGAACATCACAAGTAAAAATGCAATAACAGCTCGAAATTTCTAACACTAAAGTAAAAAAAATCTAACTAAGTGAAATTTTCTAACACTAACTTAGTGAAATTTTCTAACACACTAACTTAGCGAAATTTTCTAACTTAGTGAAATTCTCTAACTTAGTGAAATTTCTAACATCACAAGTAAAAATGCAATAACAGCTCGAAATTTTTAACACAAAAGTAAAAAAAATCTAACTTCGTGAAATTTTCTAACACTGACTTAGTGAAATTTTCTAACACACTAACTTAGCGAAATTTTCTAACTTAGTGAAAATTTTTAACTTAGTGAAAATTTTCTAACTTAGTGAAATTTTCTAACACTAACTTAGTGATTTTTTCTTAAAATTCTTAAGTGAAATTCCTAAAACTTAAATTCCTAACACAAAAAATTTCTAAGTAAAAATTCCTAACATTAAAAATTCCTAAGTAAAAATTTCTAACACTAAAATTTCTCTAACACTCAAGTTTCTAATTTTGCTAACACTAAAATTTCTAACTAAATTATAACACTAAATTCTAACTAAAAATTTTCTAACACTAAAATTTCTAACTAAAATTTTTCTAACACTAAAATTCTAACACTAAATTTCTAACTAAATTTTCTAACACTAAACAAAATTGTAAAAGCAAAAACAGTAAAATAAAAAAAAGTTCTCTGTCTAGCTACCTCCACGCGGGCGCGCGACGATGGACGGCGAGGGGGAGAGGGAAGACGAGGGGAGAGGGCGCGCGGCGCGCGAGCTCGTCCACGGGCGCGGGCCCGCGAGCTCGTCCACGGCGCGGCGAGAGCTGTCGTCCTCCTCTCCCGGGCGACGGCGCGGGGGCGCGGCGAGGTCCTCCACGTCCACGTACGGCGACGGCGCGGCGCGGGAGGTCCTCCACGGACGTACGGCGCGGGCGCGGAAGAGCAGCAGCCTGGCGGCGTCTCGCGATCCAAATCCCTGCGCGCGGTTATGATTTTTGGGAGGAAGACGGCCAGCTTATGTAGGGAGGGGAATCCGTCCCATGAGGTGGAAGGCAATACCAACAAAAATCCGACCCATTAGCCAGAAAACTCAAGAAAGAAGAACTAAAATTGCTTCTACTAGTGTCACTAATAGCAATAAAATCCAATTTCAGTTCAGAAACCGCTTCTCTAACAGCCCAACGCTTAGCAGTATCCCCAAACCCATCAGCATTCCAAAAATACCATTTCATCACGACTTAGTGTTTATTTTCTTTATTCTAGCACTTCTTCTAGGTTTGGAATAACCCGTTTGTTGTTTCCCTTTATGTGATCGTGTCAACTTAAAACTTTGGGAAAATGGATCCATATGATCCTCCAATCCCTCCTCAAAATCATCTACATAATCCTCACAAAGGTTTGCGGACTTTTGCACCACCAAACTATGGTTATTATAAATACCAGAAGTATCTAAATTATTATTCAGCAAAACTAATCGTCGTGACTGTTCTAAATGTTTTAAATAATCAATAGTTCTATTAGCGGAAGCAGGAGAACCCCCCAAAGAGACACCGAGTCTAGCTTCTCTATCAATAATAACATCATTACTAAAATCAATAAAGGATAGATGCGATGCAATACCTCCAAGCATGGCGTCCTTGTGGGAAGCACGCATAGATGCCCTCTCCGCAATCGGCACATCTGCCGACTGGTGCGCCCGAATGCGTGCACTTGATCGAAGACCTGACGTGGCTGGATCCGGGACACCTCCAAACGACACCACCTCCTCCCGAGACAGCGGCAGTGCTCCCTCCATCGCCAAGGCACCCGGAGCCGTCCTCGGGCCAAGTAAGAAAGGCAGTGCAGTCGGTGTGCGCACTTCCTGATGCACCGGACCAGCAGTCTTAAAGATCCGCGGAGACGCAACCAATATATGCATTGTGTCATCCACGCTTACAGTAGCGGAACCAAGTGCACCTGACCCACAAATAGCAGCAGCCGCAGTGGTCCTTTTCCCGTCAAGATGCAGCACCGTAGGAGCTAAAGATGCAACCGTAGCCCCCTGTCAATGTACAGGCCACGACGCTGTCGTCGCGGGTGCCCGTAGCAGGCATAGACCCGTCTAAGTGCAGAGAAACGCTACCAGGTTCCCTATCTGAACCAGTGCGAGGCTCCTCAACGGCGGCAGCAGAAACAGCAGACACAGGCGTGTTTTCGCTGCCCGGCAGCACAAACTGCGTAGAACTCTGCCCGGCAGAAGTTTCTAGCTGAGAGATTTCTGAGAACTCCACCTTTCTAAACTGCTCTTGCAGCATTGGTGAGAAAACCACCCCCGATCGTTTCATTTCCATAGCACTATTACCTTTGGTAGCCGATCCTCTAGGAAGATCATTATGAGAGTCCAAAGCCGCATTCTGCCCACTCCCCTCGTTCCCCGCGGTATCCTCCAACGAGGTTTTCGCAAGTGCATCGCGTAAATCCGATCCCATCTCACTATCATCACCCTCATCTTCCTCGTTCTCATTATCCACTGCCATTGCATCATCATTCTCGGGTTTGTCCTCCCCCTCCACATAAAATGACATCGCATAAAACTCATCTTTGATTAGCATAGGAATAGTCTGTGGAATTTTGTGTAGTCTAGGCATCCCACTAGAAGCCGCGCGCAACACCCCATGCTGACGGGTGTAGATCATATCAATCTTCCTCGTAACACCGATCATATATCCCACTGCCCACATTGCCAGAAAAACACTAGTGTGTTCCTCTAGAATCCCAGACACGCGCACCCAAAAGATTGGCAGAGTGTCAAGACGTTCAATCCTCTGTCCTGGGCTATCAACTGTCAGCTCACAACGAGAATTTGGAACCCTGCAAGGTCCAAAAACACACAAACGATCCAACTCCAGCTTGGTTGGGAAAAGGACTTTGAAAACGTTGTGCCCCACTTGAGCAACATTCCAGATAAACCCCTCGGTAGGTACCAGGCGCTGTAGCTGCACAACCACTTGTGGAACCGACATCTCTCCCTTGTTAGCCACCAGAGAAGCCCATCGAGTGTTGACCACCTTTGGTCTATTACTCTCTGTGAGGGGTATACCAAAAATCATGAGCGTATCCATACATCACCGGCTGTGGCTTGGGAGCAGCAAGCAATGGAAACGGCCCGTTCTTATGAACCGAACTATGGCAGATCTCACAAACAGGAGCCGGGCAATCTGCCAAAAAGTGGCCAACAGTACCACACCTAAAGCATTTGTTCTTCTCTGTTTTTTTGCTCTTTTACTGAACCACACCGTTTACCGCGGCCGCAAGCTGATCCTCGGAGACCCTCTTCGCTCCCTGTTGCGTGACCTGAGCCTCCCCAGATGCAACCACCTGAGAACTTGAAGCTAGGCCTACCGGAGGCTGTTGCAGACCAGCAGTTGCAACTACGGGCATACCCTGCGGTATAGGTGGCGTCGTTGCGGTTGGATTCTGCACCATGTTACCATGCTGCACCACAGCCTGAGTAGCAACAGGAACGTATCTGCCTCGACCATTAGCAAAACGATGCTCATTAGCACGGTAGACATTGTTTACGTGTCCACCACGCCCTCTCCCAAAGTTTCCTCTCCTCTGATCGAATCTCTGTCTTCCGCGCAAGCCACCGTTGATGAAACGATTCCCTACCTGGTTGTTAAACCCAGCGCTAGCATGGAACACCATAGGTACAGCAGCAGGTCCACCATGATGCCCAGCCGGAACAGGCGGCAGCTCCGCCATGTTGCCTAGCCGCCGACACAGCAGCCGTCCCGCTCGGTCCTCCCTGGACTAAGTTCGCACCAAACACCGGTGCCGGTGGATCACCACCACGCCCTTGTCTCTGACCACGCCGATCTGCACCCCCTTGACCCCCTCCACTCTAAGCCATGGCGGCGGCAGGCACACAAATACGACGTAGATCGGCCGCAGCTCGATTCCAGGAGAACCCTAAGACGCGACGAGGCCCGTACCCCTTTGGTAGTTTGGCTTGTGCGACACAAATCCTGGGAAGACGTCGATTGATACATGAACCAAGTGGACCCACGCCACCAGGCCTTGCCAACCGGACGGAAGATTGCTGAATCACCGGGTCCAGCGCCCTATGATTCCTCTCATTCAAAATCGCGTCTGATCCAAGAAATCCGGTCTCCTTCGTCCCAACAGTCGGCGAACGTCGCCGGCGCCTCACCACCGACCACGGCGGTGAGGAGCAATCGTCCTCGACGAACACGGTTGGTTCCATTACCGGAAGTTTCAAAACTCGACGTCGTACATGCCCCTCCGATGACGGTGAACCCGTAGACTTTTGTCTCTCAGATGAAAACGGATGCAAAGCCATAGAAGCCAACCTTTGAGCCTTACGACGGAGCATCCGCTTCTCCATTCTTGATGTGGCAGATCCCAACGACTGAGAAGGATCTTGCACCGGTGTAATACAAGCATTTTGAAAAGAGACGTACCTCGTAGCCAAACCGCTCGATTCCACCGAGCCTTCGTCCTCACTCGCGTTGTCGATCTCCTCGGCAGTAAGCACCCAGAACCTACCGCCAGAACGAGTAGAATTGCGCTCAATGCCGTCGCCGCACACCCGGCCATCGCCTCCATATCCACCACCCGAATCACCCTCCGAGGCGCCTCCCAAGTCGCCACCCGAGGCGCAACCCGAGTCGCCTCTCATCTTCTTCTCCGTGCAGAAGGAATATGGTGCATCCACCGGGTTGTGGAATGTAGCCTTTGGAAAGGATAACACCAACAGATCCTGCAGAATTATCATATACACTCCTGTCCGAATTCGACATGACTTGACTTGCCACTTATACATTGAGGTTCTCTAACGCAAAGGATAATTTCACCAATAAAACCCTTGTTCCCTGCTCAACAAGGTTCACCCGGGGGAGGCGATTAAAAGAGCCAATACTTTGTTATTCGCAAAAAGAAAAGAGCAAGAAAGAGAAGAGCCAGGACTTTCTAGAGACATATTTCTCGTTATAGTAGTCCATACAGAATGGATGTTCTGACGTCGAACATTTCAGACAGCACCCAGCTCCAATCACTGAGCTTGCGGCGAGCTTCGTCCTCTTTCCACCACCGGGACGCCACGTACGCCAGCTCCAATCACTGAGCTTGCTTTAACGGTGCCGTTGATTATGGAAGAATCAGATGACATGACAACAACATCGAGGTAGAATTCGACATGACTTGACTTGCCACTTATACATTGAGGTTCTCTAACGCAAAGGATAAGTGTACCAATAAAACCCTTTTGCCCTGCTCAACAAGGTTCACCCGGGGGAGGCGATTAAAAGAGCCAAGACTTTGTTATTCGCAAAAAGAAAAGAGCAAGAAAGAGAAGAGCCAAGACTTTCCCAAGACATATTTCTCCTTATAGTACCATACTGAATGGATGTTCTGACGTCGAACATTTCAGACAGCACCCAGCTCCAATCACTGAGCTTGCGGCCAGCTTGTTCCTCTTTCCACCGCCGGGACGCCACGTACACCAGCTCTGTCCCGGCCAATACGAGTCGTAGTGTGCACACACATCCCTGAGTCACTGACTGATTTAATTGTCGCTCCCGAACCTCTCAACGGACTTCTACTTAAGCACATCATCGACGCGACATGGCGATCCATCAAGAGCGTCCCGGCGAGGTGGGGCGCCGCAACTGCTATCCACGTCGGCATCAATGGGCGCCCGTGTTTTCTCCGGTTTTGACAAAAAGGGGCCATGCCGGCCATAGCGGAAGGATGGAGCAACCTCTGCGGAGCACCTGACACCTGTTGCTGGTGGTGCCGCCGGTGGCGGTGGTCCGTTCGCCGCCTCATCTAGTCTGTGTCGTCCTTGTCCTGATAGGGAAAACTTGGCCGTAAATGCGGTCCAAGGGGAGCCCATGTGGGCTGCTCTCCGGGAGCGTGACCTGTTTGCGGAAAAGCCATATTTTGGCTGTGTCCGGCGCCGCTGCTGGCGGACGGCGACCAGGCGCGAGGACCGCTTCGCTGTTTGGGGTGCTCTCGCGGGGACGGCCGTGGGCGGTTGCCCGGACAGACACGTACGCGCGGTGCGACGGCGACGTATGTTTCCCGCTGAGATATGGCGCGTCCCCTCTCCGTCTCCTTTTCTGTGACCGCCTTGAGCTACTCACGCTAGGCACGGATCGTTCCGGTGTCGCAGAGCTGACACCATGTTTTTTTTTTTTTTGAGCTGGATAGCTGACATCAAGCTGACCGTATGCTACTGTGCCAATTTGCCAACTTCATCGAGCCCGTCTAGCTAGGTAACCGGGCGAACACACGACCTCGGATCAGCGGCGTGTGGCTTCCGCCTGCGAACCACAAATCCGTAGCGGAGAGCACAATTTGAACAACATGACTGAACAGGAAACTGTATATGAATGATCCGACTTGAATACAGGACATATCAATTATCATGCGAAACGAACCACGGTACAATTGCGACCTCGAAGTCAAGGAATTCAGACAGGATGGCTGCATCACACAGCGACAGTACATCACGGTACACACCAATAGGCAACAGCAGAAGCAGAATGGAAGACTGACGACCATTGTGTGGTCATCCAGCTACCACGCGCGGTTGCCGTAGCTGCGGCCTCCTTTTGTGTTTCAATGCCGCTTTACTCTGCGACTGAGACCACTAGCTCCCTCTCCGCGTCACAAGGAGCGCGCCTAGTTCAGATCTTCAACTGCAAGGTTGAAACCATGCTTTCTGAATTTCTGAGTGGAAAATTCTCGGGAAAATTAAGAGCAGACAGTCAAACAAGGCCAGGGTAAACTAAGTGAAGATCAGTTTTTTTTTAGAAATGGAGGTCTACCCCCAGCCTCTGCATCAAGTGAATATCAGTTGATGCCAACAAACACTTGACAAGGAACATGCGTGCATGGGCTACTTGTTAACATCATGTGAACGAGCGGAAAATCATGAGCCTTGCATGCTCTCTAGACCAGTGATGAGTGGACATCTTGCTTGACGAGTTGACGTTCTTGGGAAGATGACACGGGAAGTAGGTTTGTGGTCGGCCCAAGGATTGCTCTAGCGTTACACAGATGTCCGCTCATCTGTTCCGTTGCTGTGGGGGCAGTGGGCACACACCACCGTTGGTCCCAGCAATGCCTAAATGGCCACCCCTTTGACTTGGGCAACCCTATCATCAATTGGCTGCCAAGTACTCACATCTCGCAATCCAGATACACAATTGGCAATCAACAATCATGTTGTCATGCATCTCCTTCTATTATTACATGAATTTATCCAAATAATGCAACAGTCATTTTCTCCGGAGAATCTTAATTGAATTCGAAACAGTAGTGCATCCCGTGGGTGGATGACACTGGTTTGGCTACATTTGTTTCGAATTCTTTCGCCTCAAAAATTCACGGTTGTGCGTGTGTGGGCTTGTGCACTTTTGCCCACGAGATAATATTGACATATTTCTTCTATATTTTCTTGAAACACAAAAATTGTTTTCAGAGCGTGATAGGGAAAGAGGATAAGTGTGAACGAGAGTTGCCTAGACGACAAACGGGTACTTTACAGTTGCTTCCTGTGCCAAGCTTTCCACGGGGCCATATCAATTGCGACGTAGACCTCAATTAACCTGACAAACAACCTAAAACAGCCGCCTATGATGCGTTGACCTCTTCTTTTATGATTGCAGTGCAGGCACACACGATTTGTACACATGTCTACATGCACAAATTGTGTACAGGCTATTAGGCCAGAATGATGAGTAGTGATGATTTACTTGATCGACTTTGCCTTTTGAATTTATTTATTTATTTTTGGAACCATTTCCATGTCACGGCTAATTACGAACCATTCGGTCTAAACACAAGTTTTGCACGAGTACAAGTACAGATGTCCTACTTAAATTAATCAGATGACTGACAGTCTATTTCGCAGCCGGATATGTGATCATAAAATTAACTAATCGACGGTACCAAAACGAAGGAGCGGTCCAAGCCGAGACACACGGTTGCTACTACGCACAATGCAAGTTTTGTATCGTGGCACTGCAAACATGCAAAATCTCAATTTGAAATATTTTGTATTTTGTAGTCTAAGCTATACAAAACGGGAAAAAAAAGTATTGGTCTATGTATAGTTTTTTTTTTACTTTTTGAAAAGAGAATCAGGGTATAGTGAACAAGACGTTTTTTTTTGGACAAGAAGCAATTCGCATTTTCAAGACTCCAAAATTTATCGTGTTTATTTATTCTGATATAGCCCAAAATTCAAAACAGTTTAGCTTTTCGAATTAGCATGTTTGTAGGATAGATCGTAAATCACATTATTATCTGAGATTTCTTTGAACTTATAATTATGTAATTTTGAATTTAAAAAATTAAGGGTTACTAGAACTCTGGAGCCAAAGATAGTTTCTGCAATGTTTGTCACTATTTGCTGCCAGAAGAATACTACGATGGAAAAGAGATGTGTTCTTAAAATACTACTCCCTCGGACATCCACTTTTGTCAAATTTTTGACATTTAATTCCGGACGGAGGGAGTATAATAAATTTGAAATGTGATTTTCACATGTTTTGTCCATAACTCGCCTAAGATCAGTGCCGTGCACAAGGGAACGGAACCATGCGGGACAGATGGTCGCTGCACCACAAGCGTGCAAGCTTCTCCCGCGATCATCATCATTCCCGTGCACGAAAGATGGCCCATGGGTTAACGTCGCAGCGCATGTTCCCGTCTCCCCCGGGAAATAAATCATTCCGGCGACGTGTCCCCGAATCACGGTGGCCTGGACGGACCGCGTCCAATCGTACGGCGAGGCTGTTGTCACCGCAACCAATCCCCATAAATGCCAAAAGTTTGCTTTTGGCTTCTTCACGGTTGTGATGACCGATGAGCTCTGTTCCGCTATCACAACGGCATGCCCGTACGCGGCCCTCCGGCCACGTGTCCCCGCCAAACTGCCACGGCTCAAAAAAAAACTGCCACGGCTCATGTTCGGTTCGGTAGGCACCTGGAGACTGAATTTTTTCAGAAGCTGGCATTTTGTGTAGTTGATTAGTTTATGGTATCCGGTTCTTCGGAGCTCGTATTGTCAAACGGAATGAAAGGACTCATGCTTTCGTTGGTGTTTGACACGGGAGTGAGCTTCAAGTCGTCAAAGATGGTGATCTCTATTTTTCCTCTACTGATTAATCATGATGATCATGGGTGTAAACGTCCCGAGAAGCTAACCACGTGGTGTCGTATTTGTTAGGAATTAATTAATCTTGTAATTAGAATAATCCTTGTTGTAAACCGTACGTGCGGAAACTGCTCTATGCAACCGTCGCGTCCGCTCCCTCGCACCCCCACGAATAGACGCAACTCTTGCTCGCGTCTATTCCCTTTGTATAAATACTCTGATCATCAATGGAATAGATAAGAGTTGCAATCATTTTTTTCATCATACAATACGTTATTAGCACTTTGACTCTACCGACAAAGAGCAACTGGCGAAAGTTCGCCGGCGGGAATAGCAGGAAACATGAGCAAGAAATAAAAAAATAATTAAAGGGAAAGAACGACAAAAGAAATCTTCAAGGAACATTCCAATGGACGAGGAAATTTGTTTAGCGGATAATGGTTCCACTAACACAATATTACGGGAAGTGAAATACTACCAAACTCTCAAAAAAAGTAAAGGGACTGTCATGACAATTGGTGGCCGTGACACGGTAATTTTGGTTCTGGTGAGGCCACATTTATACTCCCAAATGGTACAAAACTTGTAATCCATAAGGCACTATTGTATCCGGATTCGACCCGTACCTTGCTGAGTTTTAAGGATATCCGTATAAATAGCTACCACATTGAAACTAATGAAGAGAATGGGGTTGAAAGCCTACTCATAAGTCAGTAAAAGGGAACTAAAAAGGAAATCTTTGAGAGACTTTCTGCTCTATATTCTGGACTGCATTTCACATACATAAAACCAGAGCCACATTTGGCATATAAAATAATTTTTCAGAATCTTGACAAGTTCAAGATATGGCATGATCACCTGAGTCATCCTGGTGTGGGGATGATGAGAAAAATTATTAATGGTTCAATTGAACACAACATAACAATTACTAATTTTCCCAAATCTTTGGATTTCGTCTGCACGGCATGTGCAACTGGGAAGTTAATCCCAAGACCTTCATATCTGAAGATCAAGAGTGAGCCACTTAATTTTCTTGAACGCATTCAAGGAGATATTTGTGGTTCGATTCAACCGTTATCGGGACCATTTCAATACTTTATGGTTCTTATTGATGCATCCACGAGATGGTCCAATGTGTGTCTTATATCAACAAGGAACCATGCTTTTGCAAAGCTGATCACTCAAATCATAAAACTGAGGGCAAATCATCCCGAGCATATGATTAAATCCATCAGAATGGATAATGCTGCTGAATTTAGTTCATTGGCATTCAATGATTAATGCCTAGCTTTGGGCATAAGTGTGGAACATTCTGTACCGTATGTACACACACAAAATGGTCTTGCAGAATCACTTATCAAGAGGATTAAATTGATAGCAAGACCACTCCTATAGAATTGTAATCTTCCAACATCTTGTCGGGGACATGCGGTGTTACATGCCGCGGAATTTATACAAATTCGACAAACTGCATATCATACGGCCTCCCCATTGCAGTTAGTGCGTGGAAATCAACCAAGTATTTCCCATCTTTGAAGATTCGGTTGCGCTGTGTACGTACCGATATCACCGCCTCAGCGTACATCCATGGGTCCACATAGAAAAATGGGGATCTATGTGGGGTACAATTCTCCGTCGATTATAAAGTACCTGGAGCCCTTAACAGGGGATCTGTTTACATCCGATACGCTGATTGTATCTTTGATGAGGACAATTTCCCGGCATTAGGGGGAGAAAAGAACCACAAAGAATGCCGAGAAATAGATTAGAATATCCAAGGCATTCAGTCCTTAGATCCAGGTACGAATGAGTCTGAAATAGAAGTTCAGACGATTAAATTTGCAAAATGTTGCAAATAATCAGCCAGATGCATTTACTGACTATAAAGGTGTCACTAAATCCCATGTTCTCGTTATGAATGTTCCAGAGAGGGTTGAGATAACTCAAAAGCCCACTCAACCGCCCAAGAGGGGGGGGGGGGGACTGGACAAAAAGGATAAGACTTCTCAGAAACATCCGCGGGGAATGAGGAACCCTCAAATAGTAAATGTAGATCAACAACAAGTTGACGTTCAACCTAGTGTTGAAAGACACCTGAAGGATGTTAATCATCCAGGGCCCAACACAAATGTGCACACAGAGATAGGTGTTGGGGCATCGGAATGCCTTGAATCGATTGTTGTGGGAAATCACGATGACTCAGAAGGTATTGAAGAGATTTCCATAAACTATGTTGAATCGGGAGAATCATTCAACAGAAAGACTACTAATGTCGACATATTTTTCTCCGCAAAGATTGCAAAGGACATGGCTTTGGATCGTGAACCGAAGTCCATGGCAGAGTGTATGAAACGCTCGGACTGGTCCAAATGGAAGGTCGCAATAGTAGATGAATTGTGCTCGCTTGCCAAGAGGGTATTATTTACTGCAGTAATACCTACTCCTAAGCATGTTTCCCCTGTGGGGGCGAAATGGGTTTTTGTTTGTAAGAGGAACGAAAATAACGAGGTGGTGAGATACAAGGCGAGGCTGGTAGCACAAGGGTTTACACAGAAACCCGACATCGACTACGATGAGACATATTCTCCTGTGATGAGTGGAATCACGTTCCGATACTTGATATCGCTGGCAGTGCAAATGAATTTGTATATCCAATTGATGGATGTGGTGAATGCATATTTGTATGAGTCACTTGATACAAATATCTATGTGAAAGTTCCAGAGGGACTAAAGATTCCGGATCCGATGGCTAATCGCAACATGTATTGCGTGAAGCTACAAAAGTTGTTATACGTCTTGAAACAGTTAGGTAGAATGTGGTACAACCGACTGAGTGAGTTCCTTGTGCAGAAAGGTTACTCAAACAACGATGATTGCCCATGTGTATTTATGAAGAAATGCACTAGTGGATTTTGTACAATTTTTATGTATGTTGATGACTTAAATATCATAGAAATTACACAAGAAACACATGAGGCAAGCAATCATTTGAAGACGGAATTCGAGATGAAAGATTTGGGTAAAACCAAATTTTGTCTTGGTTTGCAACTCGAACATGTTTCATCGGGGATACTTGTTCATAAGTCGGCTTATATCGAAAAGATACTAGGGAAGTTCAGTATGGATAAAACATACCCATCTAAAACACCTATGGTTGTGAGGTCTCTTCAGAGAGAAAAAGATCCATTTAGACCAAAGGATGACGATGAGGAGATACTGGGACCAGAGTTTCCATATCTCAGTGCTATTGGTGCACTAATGTATCTAGCGAACTGCACAAGACCTGACATATCATTTGCAGTTAATTTGTTGGCTAGATACAGCGCATCGCCAACTAAAAGACATTGGGTTGGTGTGAAGAATATTCTTAGGTATCTTCAAGGCACCAAAGAACTTGGTTTGTTCTATCAGAAAAATCAAGAGAGAACCATGGTGGGGTATTGCGATGCTGGATACATGTCAGATCCCCATAATGCCAGATCGCGGACTGGTTTTGTCTTCTTACATGGAGGCACGGCCTTCTCTTGGAAGTCGACAAAACAAACCCTAGTGGCTACATCCACTAACCATTCTGAGATAATTTCTTTGTACGAAGGATCAGGAGAATGTGTATGGCTTCAAAGGATGATGAACTTTGTCCAAAGTTCAACTGGGATCGGTTCATTGGAATCGCCACCATTATCTATGAGGATAATGTTGCTTGTATTGTATAAATGCAAACATGTTATATTAAGAACAATATTACAAAGCATATTGCTCCAGAGGGGTTAGAATGTGCAAGCGCCGCCATCGTACAATCCTGAAAAGATATGAGATTTCCCCCGGAGTTGCGTCGGATCGGGTTACAAGGGCATCACCCATCCACAATCACCCGCCCTTATCGGAAGTACTCGATGAACACAATGCCTCCACAAGCCAGGGCGTTGTCGGCCTTACATGCACCAACGCACCGCTGACGGACGAACGTGATCCACAGCCCGTTTTAGGTGACATGTCTAGTTATGTGGAAACAACAAACACTTGGCATTAGCCCTCATGGCTCAATAAGTCCGGCTACTACTTCCACCAGAGGTGTAGAAGGATGAGATTGACGGAATATGTTGGATGTATTATTGAGGCTCATGGGCGAGTATATATTCGACTACAAACTTGGAGGGAAAAAAGCCTCGTAGAGATAGAGTAGGAGATTGAATACAAATCCTAAACTACCAAAAATATGTACACCTAATATATCTCTAACATCCCCCCGCAGTCGTAGCGGTAGCGTAGCGAACAAGAGGAGCGTCGCGAACGGTTAGACAAGAGAGAAACCAAAGTAAAATCCAGTGGGTGACATCCCCCCGCAGTACGAGCGCGAACGTCGTGGACGATATCGCGGCGCTGAAGTTTGGACCATAGAGGAAATTGATGAGTGCTCAAGCGAGGTGATAGCCCTTTGTGCCAAGGTCGAGGTAGTCGAGAGCGTAGGGTGGTGTAGCCGTGGCCGAAATAGTCGTGTAAGGATCCCCGAGGTCGATGTCGAGTCGGGGCAGCAGGTGTCAAGGTAGTCATCGTGGGGGTACAAGGTGGCGATGTCAACCACAATTGTCGGAGTAGATGAAGTGGTCGGGGAGGATGACGGCGACGATGGCGCTGAGCTGGTGTTGGACATAGACGAAGATGTGGACGGCGATGTAGTCGGCAGAACTAGAGGCAGCCCATGGGGGGGCACGTCGGTCGCCGTTAGAGGAAACGCGGCGGCAGTAGCCCACAAAGGGCCACAGCGGTCACGCGGCGATGCTCGAAGTAGGCAAAGAAGAACCCAACAGCTCGAAAAAGACCATGCGCAGACGGTGGCTTTCCCACGGCCAGGGAGGCGGCACAGCGCATACCATGAAGAGGTTAACACGCGGGGACGGCGGCGTGGACCGCGTGCCGTGGCACTATGGCTGGAAGGAGCGGCGTAGCGGAGATGCGCGTTTTAGGGCGATGGCGGGGAAGACCTCGGGGCGGCAGCGTGGACCGCGTGATGCGACGCTACGGATTAAGGGACGATGCAGCGGCAACGCGTCGTCAGGGCAGCCGCAGGGACGGCCTCGGGGCGTCGATGCAGACCGCGTGCCGCGGCACTACGGCCTGAAGGGGCAACGCAGCAGCGACGCGCGGGTTGATGCAGCCGCGGTGAGAACCACTGGGCGGTGATGCTGCGGCCCGACGGGGCGACGCAACGGCATCCCGTTTGTTTGATCGGTGATAGACGCACGCTCGGGGACGGTTCTCACGGGAACCTGCGGAGGCGCACGCAGACGACTATACGGTCAGCCGCGCAGCCAAACGATAGTAAGGGCACCTAGAGGGCGGGGTGAATAGGTCCTACGACCAATTTTAAATTTTCTTCAAGATTAGGCTTGACACAAAGGTAAATTCTCTAGATAATGCAACTACGGAGAATCTTTACCTAATAATAAAGGCACTAATATTTCTGTCAAAAATTTCGTCCAACATAATTTTACTAATTTACCATCCCACCAGATTACATAATACGGGAAACTGCCACGGTACCGCTTCAACCCAGTTGCGCTAGGAAAAAAACAAGAAAACAGCCACGCAGTCACCCCACCCACCGGTAACCTCCCGTCCTGTTTCCCCCAATCTCTTATTCTTCTCCGGCGCGGCGGCGCATGGGTCAACTGCAGGTCCCTGTTTGTCGGCGAGCTCCCTCACGATCAGTTCCTCGGCATCTAGGACAGAGACGGTGCTACCTTCCTGACTCGTCCATCTGAGTCAGTCCATCGGAGAACCAGTACATATGGGCGGTGAGCGGCAGCAGCTGAGGGTGGCGACGCGAGGATCGGATCGAGTGGACCCACAGGAGCCTGGGATTAAGCCATAAAGGAGGCAAAAACGTGAAGCGTATGAGCAACTGGTCCACCGCCAACCTCAGCGACCTCCAGGTGGGTTGGACTGATTTTAACTTTCTACCGTGCTTCAAGGTAAAAATGTTAAGAAGTTTCCTTTGTACTCTTCTTTGGTCTGGTTCTTAATTTTAGACCGAATACAAAACCCACACTATTTTCTCATTCAGTCAAATATCTCCGGAGGACACATCTAGAATAGCATGTTAATTCTTTAAAGAACCACAACTAAAAACTTTAACTTACGACAAGTACGCAAATCTGCTACAAGGTTCCTTTGCATTGAGGTGATTGGGAGGAGCCATCGTAAGAAGTTTTATTAGTCAATGAGTTATCAAGGGACAGAAAGAACAACCAGCAAATTGTGCTCTCGCTGCATAATTTGGACATTTCATGCATCTGTTTATTGCAGTACTTCTATGACTTTATTAGGACAAAAATGTCATGCATAGGAAATTCACACCCCCTAGCTGCAAGAAACAGCAGTTATAGTTTTGATTAATGCTAAACGGCTAGCTAACACTAGCACGCGACCGAATGTACTCTACAATTTCCTTCTTCAAGCTTTGCGCTCCTGCATTCATTTTTATAACTATACTGATAATTTCCATTCATTTTCCTTCTAATACAGCTCCCTTGACTAGGCATTAGCAGGATGACCAGGTGGCAAGCTGATGACTTCTAAAAGCATTACGTTTGTATGTAGAGTGCATATAAAAATGAATTTAAAACATATATACTATTATTTATAGTTTGCAATGATATGGAGGGAAATACACAAATGGAACTGCATGTAAGAATTTATCTAAAACTTTAAGTTAAATTGGGCTGCATTTTTTTCTTCAAAATTTAGTTTTTTCTCTCCCGTTGCAACCTTCCGATCCTTAGCCATTTTGAGTGCAACCTTCCACAACGGGAATATCCGGTTGTTCCAGAATTAACCGGTTGGGAATTTCCGGCTCATCTACGTCTCAAACTGGACTAGGATCTTCCTAACCGGAAATTCCGGTTGCCATGGAATAATCCGGTTAGAAATATCCGGCTCCTCTCTGTCCTAAACCTCAGTGATCTAACTTCACTGATCTTTTGGTGATCGATGCGGATGTTGAAAATAACACCTGCACACTCAACAACTCGATAAATAATGTACTTAGTATTGTTAACCAACACACAAAACCAACGGGAAAACGAAGTGCACTTTCAGCAGGCTGGATGGAACGGATCGCGGGCGGGAGGGTGATCAATCCGCTTGCTCGCGAGGTGGAGGATGCGTCGCTCAACATGAACATAACGACGCGAGGCTGGGTTGTGGAGGCCGAGCGGCTAACGCAGCGCCGGCGCCTGAGCGGACAAGGCAGCTTTGTACGTGAGTCAGCCACGGTGAAGGCGGGGTGGTGGAGGAGTCCCGATCGGAGCAGGGGTGACAACAACCGACACTAGGCGACGGGCAGGCAGACGCGCGGAAGGCAGCCGTAACGGCTGCCGCATCGCGCGAAGTTACCGAGGCGGCGAAGAGGCCACGCGGACAATGGCCGCTACAGGCGCGGCACGTGAGTCCGCCGTGTCGGTGAAGAGGCCGGTAGTCGTGCCGTTGTCGGAGTAGAGACGCGCGGGGATCGACGGTGGCGACGGACGACGCAAACCGATGCTAGACTGGTAAACCAAAAAAGAAAACGCCGGCCAGGTGACCGGAGGAGAATAAGGCTTTTAGGGCAGTCTATCAACATGACCGACGGACGAACCCTAGGTACGGACGGCGTGACCCCGGCAGAGATCATGGAGATGGACCTCCACGAGGGCGGTGCGCGCGGTGCGGAAGAGTGTGTGGCGGTTAGGTCAAGGATCTCGCCGCTCTGATACTCGCCTTGTCGAAAAAGAAAAAATGTTGCAAAACAAAGAATAATTTTAGGACTCAATCTGATTGAATGAGTATCCACGAAGGCAGCAACAAATCCCGAAAATACCTTAGCAACTTACATGGAACTCGCCCGTCACACGAATCACGACGCAAAATCTAATGAATAGAGAGTTACAACTCATGTATAAGAAGTTTTTTTTATGTGGAACCTATTTGCAACTTAAAATCTAAATTGCAAACCATTTGCAACTTACCTATTACACGAATCATGATGTAACTCTAATTGCTTCGTGGCTATGACCCACCCACGTGCAACAAAAAAATCTCAAATGACATGATAACAACATCGACGTAGAATTCGACATGACTCGATTTGCCAGTTGCCACTTGTACGTTGAGGCTCTCTAACGCAAAGAATGACAAGGTTCAACTCGGAGAGGCGATTAGAAGAGCCAAAACTTTTTTTTTTATAATCAATACCACATATATTTAAGGTAGCAGATAATACATGGTAGAGATACATGAGCTAATTACAGCAATTACAAATTAACGTTTAATAGAAACTAGCAAATCTTCGGAATCTTCAAACTCTTTCTTCTTCCATGACACAATCTTGTACTTTTCTGAAGGTGACCATTGAACATAGAGACCATACCATAAACCTGTAAACACCAATGTGGGTTCTCTCATAATTTTTTTGAGCCGCAATGACAAGACTACGAGTACGCAAGCAGCCATTAAAGTAATCAACCAACATCGGCAAAAGTACCAACACCAGTAATGCAGGGAAAAACAACCGAACAGCCTAATCAACGTCGCTGGGAGCCGATAGAACGGATCACCATTGTCGAGGACGTAGCAGCCGGGACAAATATTGCGAGGACAATTCTCCTCGCGGAGACCATGAGAAAATATCCAAGACCAATCCGACGAAGCAAGATCTGAAACACCATACCTAGACAAACTGAATCTTCCAACACCACCATGAACGTCGAGAAGGAGATCTCGTCGTCGGACAGCGGGTAAAAGATCACTTATTGCAGACAATTCCATCTCAATGGATGAAGAAGACGACTAACAAAAAAAAGGCTAAACTAATCTGTCGAAAACCCTAATTTAGTGGAAACTCGACCCATAGATCAGGTTCCCCACCCCTCCTGACGCCGGCAAGGCCGACCGGAGGAGAGGGGAACCAACTATGGAGGAGGGGAACCAACTATGGAGGAGGAAGACTTTGTTATTTGCAAACAGAGAAAAGAGCAAGAAAGAAAAGATCCAAGACTTTCTTAGACATATTTCTGGACTGGATACAGAATGTATGTTCTGACGTCAAACCCTTCAGACAGCACACAGCCCCAATCACTGAGCTTGCGGCCAGCTTCTTCTTCCTCTTTCCACCGCCGGACGCTACGTACGCCAGCTCTGTCCCGGTCAATACGACTCGCAGTGCGCACGCACATCACTGAGTCACTGACTGACTTAATTAATTGTCGCTCCTGGACCTCTCAACGGACTTCTACTTAAGCACATCATCGACGCGACACGGCGATCCATCAAGAGCGTCCCGGCGACGTGGCACGCCCCGGCTGCTATCGATCGGCGTCGGCATCCATCGGCGCCCGTGTTTTCTCCGGTTTTGACAAAAACGGCCATGCCATAGCGGCAGGATAGAGCAACCTCTCGGGCGAGCACCTGACACCTGTTGCTGCTGGTGCCGCCGGTGGCCCGTTCGCCGCCTCTAATAGTCTGTCTTGTCGCCGTCCAAGGGGAGCCCTTGTGGGCTGCTGTCCGCGAGCGTGACCTGTTTGCCGAAAAGCGTTCTTTTGGCTGTGTCCGGCGCCGCTGCTGGCCCGACGGCGACCCGGCGCGCGCGGACCGCTTCGCTGTCGGGGGCGCTCTGGCGGGGACGGCCGTGGGCGGTTGCCCGGACAGACACGTACACACGGCGCGACGGGCCGACGGCGACGTATGTTGCGCTCTGCTGGCGCATGTCCCCTCTCCGTAGCCGACCTCGGCTTTCACAGCGTTGAGCTATTCTCGCTAGGCACGGGTATCGCCTCATGGCACGGAACGTTCCTGTGTCAGAGATGACGACATGCTGACCGTATACTGTGCCAGCTTGGCATCGAGCCCGTCTAGCTAGGTAGCAGCGACAGCCTGATCGACCTCGCATCAACGGGCCCGTAGCAGAAAGAAGCAAAAGTTGAACAACATGACTGACCTGCAAACTGTATATGAATGATCCATCCGACTTCAGTACATGAGAATGGACTCCTCTGGTCGCTGCATCACAAGAAGAGAAGACCGACCCCCGTCCGCGGCCTCTCATCACCGTCTCCGTCCATTCACGCGTGATTGTTGTAGCTGCTACAGCCTTTTGTGTTCCAATGCCCTTTACTCTCTGAGACTCGGACCACTAGCTCCGTCTCCGAGCGTGACAGAAGAACGGCATGTGCGCCTGATACAGATGGTGAAAATTCTTGTGAAAAATAACAGCAGACAATTAAATGAAGGCAAGGTACAAAAGAAAAAATGAAGATCAGTTGAGCGATGCCCAAAAACGCTCTTCACCAGGAATGCATGCATGGCCTACTTGTGAGCATCATGTGAGAATGGGCAAGCGATCGATCATGAGCCACGCATGCTCTCTAGCTAGATGGTCACCATGGGATTGCTGTAGCGTTACTCAGATGTCTGCTCATCTGTTCCTCAGACTGCAAGTGGACGTGGGACTCCCACGGCGCCACAAAGCCCACCCCACAAAAAACCATTAGCGAGCGCCCGCGGACAACTAGAAAAAATAAACGGGACTTGCGGGCCGGCTGCAAGACCCACATAACCCGCATAAGAGGTTCTTGGTTAAGCTTGCTCGTCTGCGCCAAGCGGCAAACAGAAGCACCACCTAGCTCTAAACTGCTTGCTGCTTAGGTACTTGGCGCACACGGCCGCAGCGAGCAACAAAGACTTGACACGCCGGGACAGGAGCACGACGAGGTACACGGGCGGCGCCGGCCGACCGCGAGCGGCTTGCAAAGTTTCTTCAGATTCGAATGGTTGTTAGTGATTTTGTTCCTCTACCGGAAAACGACGGTAGAATAATCGGAACCCGACAAAAGAAGCTAGCTATGGTATCAACGGTTGCCTGCCTATCATGGTGACGGTGTGTTCAATAGCAGAATTGTTGAAAGATGTGGGATTAGGCGGGACAAGCGGGCACCGTATAATGGAGTCACTGCTTTGCGGACTGCCCGCGTATGCCCACTTAACACATGCGGGATGTTGCGGCATTAAGCGGGCTGCCCGCTATTAGTCCCACTTGCAGTCTTATCTGTTCCGTGGCTGTGGGGGAACACACCACCGTTGGCCACACCATTTGAATTGGGCAACCCTATCATCATCCGTTCGATTGGCTGGCAAGTACTGCCATCTCGCAATCCAAATGCACAATTCGCAATCATGTTGACATTTCCTAGTATTATCATCTCAACTTATCGTGAAAATACAAACGTCATTTTCTCCAGGGAATTTTAATTGAATTCAAAACAGTAGTGCAAGTAAAGTTGTGTGGATGACACTGGTTTGGCTACAGTTGTTTCGAATTTTTTGCCTCAAAATTTCACACTTGTGTGTGGATGGGCGGAGGCAGTACCCGGCGACCCGGGGCGCCTGCCCGGGCTCGCTCGCCAGCGGCCGTACGTGCATATACGTATGTAGCTACGTTTTCAGGTGGTTCCGATCGTGATCAGCCTGGGCAAATAGTTGTTGGGCCTAACTTGGTGCTACAAAGCCCAACAGGCCAGGTACTTGTTCAGCCCTTTAACAGAATCGTGAATGAACCATAGGGCAGCGATCGATCAATCAGCCGCCCCAGCCCCAGGTTCTTCGTGTCGACGTGACGGTTTGCAATCGGAAGGAGCCGCCCCTGCTTCCCATCGCTCCTAAACATTGCAGTTTAGATCGGTCTCAATTCGCAGACCGCGGCTCGTTCTGACGGACGTCGACGGGCGCAGGGCGCAGCTCGTTCCGACGGCAACGATTCGGCCGCCGGCACATCTATTCTTCTTGGTACGTTCATGAGCTGTGCCGAGCTGATTGATTGATTCTATATAATTTGGTACCGTGCTTTGTACTAATACTGATGATTTGTTGTTTGTACCATGCCGTAGACTGCTGTGATATAGAATTTGAGATTGGAGATTCCGAGATTGACTAAATAAAATTGGTTTGGCACTTCAAAAGTAATATTTTTGTGTATACTCTAAGTCTCTTCATCTGAGCATTGCTATTTATTTATTAATCCAAATCCTAGAATTTTAATCTCAGTTATTTCTAAATATCAGATATGAGGAGATTTTTGGTCCCTAGAGCAAGGACTGAAAATGAAAATGTTGAGCAGCCAGAACAAGATCCACCGGTTCACGTTACCGACAATAATGAGTTTGATCCTGCTGAAATTTTATGTGATCCCGCTCTTAGGAAACAAGTTGCTGAATATACTCCAGGAGTTCAAGACCAAGTTAGAAGGGCATACATATTGAAGGGTCCAACCCAACCAATATTGAAATTTCCACGAACAGATTCAAGAGCATTTTCTCAATCATGGTACTCAAGGTATAACTGGATAGAATATAGTCAGTCCATGGATGCAACCTATTGTTTCTATTGTTTCCTATTTAAGCAACCTGGAAGAGCTAAACACTTTGGCTTCGAAGTATTCACAAAGACAGGTTTTAGAGATTGGAAGCATGCATATAGAGCTTTACGTGAGCATGTTGGCGGGTTAGATAGTGGCCACAATAATTGTGTTAGGCACTGTGATGATTTCAAAAATCAAAGACAAAGTGTGTCGAATAAGTTAGCTCGTGCAACCGATGAATCCAAAGAATTATATAAAATCCGTTTGACTTCTTCTCTAGAGTGTTCAAGATATCTCATAGCACAAGGTTTGTCATTTCGTGGCCACAATGAATCTTCTTCTTCATTGAACAAGGGTAATTTTCTAGAGATGATAGATTGGTATAAGGATAGCAATGAAGAAGTAAGAAATGCTTTTGATCGTGGTGGAAAAAATTACCAGATGACTTCTGGTGACATGCAAAAAGAGCTAGCAAAGTGTTGTGCGGAAGAAGTCACCGAAGTGATTATGGGAGAGCTTGGCAATAAAAGGTTCTCAGTGCTAATCGACGAGTCACGAGATGTATCTGTTAAGGAGCAAATGGCAATAATGTTGAGGCTAGTAGTTGTACTTTAATTTCAATTGTTATTTGTTTTTCTCCATGAAGTCGTGCTTTATTTATTTATTATCTATATTTTTTCTATAGGTATGTGAGCAATGAAGAGAAGGTTGTTGAACGATTTCTTCGTCTATACCATGTAAAAGATACTACATCTGAGGCATTAAAGTTGGCTCTATTTAAGATTCTCGACAATCACAAATTGTCAATTGCAAGGCTGCGAGGGCAAGGATATGACGGAGCTTCAAACATGAGAGGTGAATTTAATGGCTTGCAAAGAAAGATCCTAGATGAGAATCCTTATGCTTTCTATGTTCATTGTTTTGCCCATCGTTTGCAACTAGTTGTTGTCGCTGTTGCTACTTCGTCTTGCTCATATATTCATGATTTTTTTGAGTATGTATCTTTGATTGTGACAACATCAAGTTCATCTTGCAAAAAAATGGAAGCATTGTTGGAAGAAAGTCACAAACAAATGTTGGATAGACTTGAGCGAGGTGAAATATCTACAGGAAGAGGCTTGAATCAACCAACTAACCTTGCTAGACCTGGAGATACTAGATGGGGCTCACATCATAAAACTTTGCTTCGTATTGATGGGAATTGGGAAGGTGTGATAAAAGTTCTTACCACAGTTGATATACATGGGCGTAATCCGAGTCATGCAGCTGGTTGTGTTGAAAAGATGTCGTGCTTAATATTTGTTCTTGTTTTGAAGCTCATGATAAAGTTGCTTGGTATTACAAATGAGCTTTCTAGACTCTTGCAAAGTAAAGATACAAATATTGTTCAAGCCATGGAATTAGTTGATGATGTCAAACTTCGGTTGGCCACCATGAGAGATACTATTGGTTGGGATATTCTTTTTGGAGAGGTACAACAATTCTGCAGTGCCAAGGGTATTCCTGTACCAAATATGGATGATGAAATACCCGTTCGAGGTCGTTCAAGGCTAGAGGGAAGGACCATCACTAATCTTCATTATTATCGGGCTGAACTTTTCTATGTTGTTATTGACAAAATATGTGTTGAGATGAATCACCGATTCGGTGACTTAAATCAGGAGGTACTTTCTTGTTTCTCATGTCTTGATCCCAAGAATTCATTCTCCAAGTTCGATGTAGAGAAGATTTCTCGTCTTGCTGAAATTTATAATGATGATTTCTCTAATGATGACCGTGCAATATTGAGGGATCAACTTGATACTTATGTTCTTCATTTGAGAAATCATGTTGCCTTTTCTTCTTGCAAAGATGTTGAAAGTTTGGCTGCAAAAATGGTTGAAACCGAAAAGCACTTGGTGTTTCCATTGGTTTATAAGCTCATTGAGTTGGCTTTGTTATTGCCGGTGTCAACGGCATCTGTTGAGAGGGCTTTCTCGGCAATGAAAATTATCAAGTCCAAATTGCGCAACAAGATAAATGATGATTGGTTCAATCACTTGATGATATGTTACACCGAGCGGGAGATATTCAAATCACTTGATGATGTTGATATTATTCGACGATTCCATGCCTTCAAGACTCGTAGAGGGGTTTTGCCAAGTCATTATTAGTGTTTTAATGGTACGTGTCATGCTTTCTAATCTGAATAGAACTTTACAGCTCTATTAAGTAGTAATTCTTACTTTCTTTTTTAATCTTGCATATTCTACTTTGGGTATTTCAATGAATATTTGGATTTCTCTTTTGTTGTTCGTGTCTCATATTGTTTGGTGAGATATACTTTCATACTTTTATTTATGTATTATGCTCTTCCAAACTATCATGAATATATGATTTTTTTAGTTCGATAATTATATTTGTGTTATATATATAATATCCGTTTAGGATTGTCATTTTTTTTACTTAGCTTACGGCCCGCCCCGGCTCCTATTTTCTCTAGCTCCGCCACTTGTGCACCTTGTGCCCACGAGATTATCTTGTCATTTTTCTTCTATTTTCTTGAAACACAAACATTGTGAAAGGGAAAGAGGATAAGTGTGAACGAGAGTTGCCTAGACGACAAATGTGTACTTTACAGTTGCTGCATGTACCAAGCTTTCCATGGGACTATCAGAGATGAGGTGGCCGAAATGAACATCAATTGCGATGTAGACCTCTATTTTACATGAAGGCCTACCCCTTGGTGGCATATTTTTATAGAAGAAAATCTCTTTGTGAGAATATCCAGGAATTCGCCCCCGATGGAGATTGAACTAAGTCGTTGGGGGTAAGCCACTGCTCCCTCAAGCAGCAGGTCTCTGCCCCGTTCTCATGTAGACCTCTATTTTAACCTTAGAAACATCCTACAAGTAATATCCAGCCATAAATAACACGTTGACCTCTTCTCTTTATGATTGCAGTGGAGGTGCACGCGATTTGTACACGTGTCGCAAAAATTTTGTATAGGCCATCAGGCCAAAACGATGAGTACGGATGATTTACTAGATCGACTTCGCCTTTTGAATTTATTTATTTATTTTTGGAACCATTTCCATGTCACGGCAAATTATCAACATTAGGTCTAAACACAAGGTTTGTACAAGTACAAGTGAAAATATGATACTCCCTCCAATCAGGTATAAGTGTCGGATTAATACAACTGGTTACATACAAGTTTACAGGCCAACTTCCGAAACTTATTTAGGACCAGAGGTAGTACTTAAATTGATCACATGACGGTCTAATAAAATAACTATTTCGCAGTCGGATTTGCGATAATATCACCACTTTTTACCGCAGCATTTCAGAGGGGATTGTATTCCTTGAACTGCGAAGATATTTACCATTCTTTTCTTCGCTTTGGTAGGGTATGAATTTCCCTAGGACCAACTTTTGTGATATGCATGGCTCTGGACTAACGAGCAGCTCGGGTGGCTAAGGCTCGGTTCATTAACCTTAACTACCTAAAACTTAAGAACGACTCGATTCGTTAAAAGCTAGCAAGCACTCGTGAACTCTCTTTAAAGATCTTTAGTGGAAATCTCGCCAGATTTTTTAGTTCAGGACCTCAATTTAAGTCTTTTGATTTGTTCTTCGCGGTCATGAGAAAGAAGAAGAATTTAGACGGACTACGAAGGTTAAACAGGGATAGTGAAGAACAAATGGGTTGGGATGTAGCTTAAGCTAGGTTGGCTGGACTACTAATTACCGAGCTACCGTGAGCCCTCCTTAGCTCGATCATTAAGCTTGTTAATTACGATGAGCTAAAAGCAAGTATCAACTCTATTTATTAATAAATGGGCCGAGCTTGAACGAGCTGAGCTGACAAGCACTTGGCGAGTTTTGCAAGTTATAGCTTACTTTCCATGCTATATTTGTGCTTATGATGCGGTAACACGAGTTTGTTAAACTTCTTGTTCAAAGAAAAACATATTGCACATGCCTTTTTAAGACTAGAAATTCTCACCATTTTTTTCCTTCTCACCGCCACGCCCCCTTCTAGTGCAATGCAACAAACAAATTATAATGGATTCTTTGCATAGGTACAGACATATCTTCCAACAAAGGTTGGATTTTGTTGACTAAAAAAGCAAGCATCAAGTGGATACAAAAACATACATGCATACATACACTTGACGCAGCCCCATTACCATGCATTGACACCAGCATCCTCCGTTGGTCCTCTCCGCCTGCCTCGCACGAGAGAATATCATGTAAGAACCAAGAAAGAAAAAACCATGGAAACAGGTTCCACAAATTTCAACAGAAGTGAGAGATGTTCTAGAAACACCCAACTCATATACATTGTGCCCACATGCTGCGAGGAAGACTCGATGGCAGCACAAACCTTGACTACTGGCCTTCCTCTCAGCCTGGTCTAGCTAGCGCTCCCCCCCTCCGACCCGTCCGCGCCACCGGCCACTCCGGCCGTGGCGGCCACCCTCCCAGCCTCCTGATGGCGTCCCCCGGTCCCTCCGTTGCCCCGGGTGCTGCTACCGGTCCTTCCCGTGCTGCGGATGGGCTGGACCACGCCAGATCCGGTCTCAAGGCCGCGCCTTCCCCCTCCTTGGTTCGATCTGGCGGTCTCTCGCCGGTAGCCCCCCGCCCGCTGCTCAAGTCCCTGGTTATCCGCCCCGCCGCGGGGGTCAGCGCGGACTCGCAACCGGCCTCGCCTGTTTGGGAAATTGCAGGGTCCAAGCGTGGACGGAAGACCCGCTCCCCTCCGCTTCCGGCAGGCGGCCGTCCCATGCCGCCGCGGCGTTTCTCCCGAGGGGACCGCCCTCGCCCCTCCCCCGCCCGCCTTGCTCTTTTTAAGCGCTTCGAGGGCCGTTGCTTCCGCTGCCTGAGCAAAGACCACCGCCGCGCCGCCTGCAGAGATCCACTGCGCTGCATCGACTGTTGGGGCTGGGGTCACCCGGCAGGTCCGCGCTGCCCTCTCTCCCGTCCGGCCCCCGTCGAGCAACGCCTTCCAGTCCGGGCCCGCCTTCGCTTCCCGGTGCCTCCTCCCGCTATGCGGAGGGTCATCGCTGCACTCCCGGCGCCCCGCCGCCTCGCCCCGGCATCGAGTCACTCCTTCATTGTTGCGCCGCACAGCATCGAGTTCCAGGTGGCCACGCTGCGCACCCGGGGTGTCCTGGTTGTGGCCTTGGACCAATTCCATGCCGCCACGCCAATCTCCATCGGCAAGAAGCTCGAAGCGGACCTGCTCATCCTCCCGCATCTCCTGCGGGTCACCGAACACCAGCCGGAGGCCTTCTATGTTCATTTTGATCACCAGCTTCACCGCGACAAGGCTCTCCGGCTGGGTCGTATCTCCATCGACGGCTGCATTTTCCTTCTGCAGGCTTGGCGCGAGACCGAGCACGCTGTGCTCCAGACCTACAACCTTCACGCGCGTGTCTGCATCGAGCGCATGCCGCTCCACCTCTGGTCGCTGGAGGGGGCCGAGCTGGTGTTGGGCCGTGACGTCCTCGTCAACAGGTTGGACACGCGCACCTACGCCCAGAGCAACACTAAGCTCTTTAGCTGCTGGGTCTGGGCGTGGAGCCTTGACAGGATCCCATGCCACCATGGGTTCACCGTGTTCCCGCAGGGTGCGGGGAGGGCGGAGGAGATGCACGACTTCTCGCCGCCGCGCCGCGACGTCGCCCCGCCGCCCGAGGGTATGCGCTTCGACGCCCTGGTGCACATCGATCTCGTAGAGGACTGGGCCGTGCGCGAGGCCCGCACGCCCTCCTCCGGCCAGAACGGGGTGCCTTCGTCTGCGTCGTCCGATGAGGTGGCCTACCCCATGGTCCAGCCATACACCTGGTTCAGGGGTGTCCCCGACGGAGAGGATGTGCGCCCGTCCGCCCGTCGGCGTCTGGTCGCGGCCTGCGCCCCCCTTCCGCTGTCTCGCCCGCGCGATCACGACGACGAGCCAGATGGCCAGCGGCGCCGTTCGAGGACGGGCCCTATTCTTGCCCCACCCCGCGGCAAGGAGACGGCCCGCGTGCCCTCTGGTCTGGGTGGTTCCAGGCACCGGAGCCGTTCTCCCAAGGAGCGGGGCAGGAATGCCCCCATCGAGTCGCCATCCTCCTCGCTGCTCCTGCCGCCCCCGCCCCCTCTTCCGGTCTCGGGCCCCCTGCCGCCTCCGCCCCCCCTTCCGGCCACGGGCCCTATGCCGGCTCGTCTGGAGGGATTCATTGCCCCTTTGCAGGCCGTCGTCCAGCCGTCCGCGGCCGTCCTGCCGCCAGCTACCGTCACCGCTCAGGGCTTGCCGCAGTCGCCGGTGCCTAGCCTCAGCTCGCCGGAGTCCGAGGATCCCCTGTCCAAGCTGGCTGGGCTGGGCCAGCTGTGCCAAGGATTGTGGCAGCCAGAGATTGTGGACCCCATGGCGCTCGAGTTCGAGGCCTTCAGCCTAGCCTCGCTCAGCCAGCCGCTGTGCTTCCACGACTCGCCGATCACCGCCACCCCTCCCCTACAGTTCTGCTCGTCGCCCCTGCGTCTACTAGGCTCGCCCCGCCAGCAGGCCTTCGCAGCGGCCCCCTCCCCCCTGGGGCTTCGCCAGCTCTCCCCCGTCGCCGGCGTGCAGCGGGAGCTGGATCAGCCTGACTCCGCCTCTGATCTGCTGCAGGAGCTGTTCAACGCCAAGCCGGCGTTCATCCTGGGCTCCACCCCTCCCAAGCAGTATCCGCCGCCGCCCCGCTCCTTGACGCCGACAAGGCGCAGTGCGCGTCTTGCGTCATCACCCTCGGCAGTCCCCGTCGCGGACAGGGCGACCCTGCGTGTTGCTCGCGAACTTAAGGTCATCAGCGGCGAGGAGCGCCGCGTGGAGAAGGCCGCAGCGGCGATCATCGACAAGCTCGAGCGGCCTCTGAACGACGTGGATATTGACGGGCTGGCCATCCTGACGCGCATAGACAGGGGGGCGCTTCACCGTGCGGCGGAGCAAGGCACTGCGTCGTCTTCCGCCGCCGCCGCCGCCGCGCACTAGTTCCAGATGATTAGCTTCCCTTTAGCAGTTATTTCCCCCTCCATGTTAGCACACCGTACTGTTCTGTGGTTAGTTTCTCCGAGGGCGGGCAATTTGGGGCCTGTTGGTGGTGCCGCGCCCTCCCCACTTTTATGCAAGGTTGGTGTCTTTGTTCTTCAGCTTGCCTCTCCAGAGCTCACCGAGTTTTCCTATGGATAACAAGCTTTGCCGCATCGCCACTTGGAATCCGAGAGGATTGAACATGCCTGCACGCCGCCTAGCAGTTCAGGAACTGGCCGCCGCTGCCAAGATCGCCATCTTGTGCGTCCAAGAGACTAAGTTAGATGCCATCGATCGCTCTTTGGCGCTGGAGATTGCGGGCCACGATAGGCAGGACTTCGTCTTCCTCCCCGCGATCGGCACTAGAGGAGGTGCTGCCATCTTTTGGGATGCGTCTGTAGTGTCCATCTCAGCGCCCTCCGGTAGGACCTACTCCAGCCAAGGTTCTTCTGCTCGAGCACAACACGGCCTTTGCGATCACCACAGTGTACGGCCCGTCCTCTGATGACGCGCTCAAGGAAGCCTTTCTCGAGGAGCTGCTTCTGTGCCGCCCGCCGCCGGGCACCCCGTGGCTCATACTAGGAGACTTCAACCTTATCTACGAAGCTAGGGATAAAAACAACCTGAACCTGTCCCGCCGACTGATGGGTAAGTTCAAAGCTGCCATCGACGCTGCCGAGATCAAGGAGATCAGGTGCTCGAATCGCCGATTCTCCTGGAGCAATGAACGGGCAGATCCTACGCTTGTCTACCTCGATCGGGTCTTTTTCAACGCAGAGTGGGAATCGCTGTTCCCCAGTTGCGTGGTTCAGGCCCTTTCTTCATCGCACTCGGATCATTGCCCCATGATGCTCTCCAGTTTTTCGTTACCTCCTCGAGCGCCTAGGTTCCGTTTCGAGAACTTCTGGCCTCGCCACGGTGGTTTCCTAGACACGGTAGACAAGGCTTGGTCCGCGCCTGTGCGTGCCTCCAACGCCTTGCGGCGGCTGCTATTGAAATTGTCTCGCACTGCACGCGCCCTTCGGTCATGGAGCCGAGGGCTCTTCGGCGACGCAAACTTCCAGCTGCAGGTGGCCAATGAGCTTATTCTGCGCTTGGACTCAGCGCAGGAATCACGTACTCTCTCCCCCATCGAGTTCCAGCTCCGCAAGACGCTGAAGGTTAAGGTTCTAGGCCTAGCCGCCGTCATCCGCGCCCGCCGCCGTCAAGCCTCCAGGGCTACCTGGATGAGAGAAGGGGACGCCAACACCAGCTTTTTCCACGCAAAGATGAACGCTCGACGCCGGAAGAATTTCATCCATGCCCTGCGCACGGACGACGGGATCCACGACTCACACGAAGCTAAAGAACAAGCTCTCCATCGTCATTTCGAGGCGGCTCTAGGCACAACGGCGCCGCGCAGCTGCTCGCTGGCTTGGGGAGAACTGGACCTGCCCCTTCTCCCGACCGCCGGCCTAGACCTCCCTTTCACCATGAAGGAGACTTGGGAGGCCATCTGCGCCTCACCAGTGGACAAGGCCCCGGGCCCCGACGGCTTCACGGGCCTGTTCTACCGCAAATGCTGGCTCTCCATTCGGCTAGACGTCATGGCGGCGCTCCACCACTTCCACGGCCTCGCCCGCGGAGACCTCGAGCAACTTAACAACGCCTTCATTTGCCTCCTTCCGAAGAAGATCGAGGCCGGCAGCATCAACGAGTACCGGCCTATTAGTCTCATTCACTCCTTCGCTCGGTTGATCTCCAAGATTCTAGCGCGACGGTTAGCTCCCCTTCTGAGCTCGCTTATCTCCCCCGAACAAAGCGCGTTCATGAAGTCCAGAACGCTGCACGACAACTTTCTCTTCGTCAGGAACACTGCAAGGGCGCTGCATCGACACCACAAGCCCTGCCTGCTCTTTAAGCTCGATTTCGCCCGCGCGTTCGATTCTGTGTCTTGGGAGTATCTGCTTGAACTCCTTCAGCAGCACGGCTTCCCTGCGAGGTGGCGGAACTGGATCTCTTCTCTGCTCGCCTCCTCCTCATCGCGCGTTCTCCTGAACGGCACGATCGGCCCTCAGGTGCGACACCGCTCCGGTTTACGGCAGGGCGACCCCCTGTCCCCTCTGATGTTCATCCTCGCTCTGGAACCGCTGCAACGGCTGCTGCAGATTGCCTCGCAACGCGGGATCTTCTCCCCGCTTCCGATTCGGCCAGCGGCCAGTAGGGCCAGCTTCTACGCCGACGACGCAGTAATCTTCCTCAACCCGGACAGAAGGGAGGTGGAGGCTCTCTTCAATCTCTTGGATCGTTTTGGTCAGGCTACGGGGCTACGCATCAATCACAACAAATGCGCCGTTTCCGCTATCAGATGCGAGGCCATAGACCTGGACGAAGTTCTCCGGCCGTTCGGCGGCAAACGTGAACCTTTCCCGATCAAGTACCTAGGGATGCCGTTAACCCTAGGCCGCCTTCGCTACGCCGATCTTCAGCATGTTATGGACAGAGCCCGCGCCCGCTTGTCTGGTTGGCAAGGCAAATGCGTCAACATTGCTGGCCGCAAAGCCCTCGTCACGTCGGTTCTTAGTGCGCTGTCGGTCTTCTCTCTGACGGCTTTGAAACCGCCTTCCAAATTCATCAAGGACCTCGATAGATTGAGGCGCAATTTCCTTTGGGGCATCGAGGAAGCCGCAATAGCAGGGGGAAAGTGCAAGGTTCGGTGGCCTAAGGTTTGCTCCCCTCTCTCGATGGGAGGCCTAGGTTTACTGGACTTGACCAAGCTGGGTCGTGCGCTCCGCCTACGATGGTTGTGGCACGAGTGGTCGATCCCCCGCCGCCCTTGGGTGGGGCTGCCCACGCCCTGCGACGACGAAGACAGGAAGCTCTTCCACGTCGCCACAAGGGTGATCATCGGAGACGGCGAGCTTGCCTCCTTCTGGGATTCGAACTGGACTGGAGAGGGTCCTCTTCGCTCCATCTTCCCGGCGATCTACTCCATGTCCAGACGCAAGGGAGCCACGGTGGCCGCGGCGTTGCGCAACTCCAATTGGGTTCGCCATATCCGCCCTAGAACCACCCTTCCAGCACAGGTTCTGAGGGATTTTACGACGGCGTGCCGATTGCTTCACCATAGCGGCATCAGGCTTCGTCCCGGAGTCAGGGACACGATCAGTTGGCTTCTGTCCCCCAACTGTTGTTACACCACCAGCTCGGCTTACCGCATTCAGTTCCTGTCAGCTGCGAGAGAGGTTCTATGGAAAGCTTGGGCACTCCCGCGCTGCAAGTTTTTCAGCTGGCTTGCATGGCACGACCGTCTCTGGACTGCGGACAGACTCCAACGGAGACAATTGGCGAATGATTACTTCTGCCCCCTCTGTGTTCGTAACCTAGAGACCAGCTTCCACCTTCTGTTCGAGTGCCCATTCGCGAGGCACATCTGTCGCAGTTGCAAGGTTGCTCCAGTTTCGAGCCAAGCAGCTGGACCGCAGCAGACGTTCCTGGACTATGGAGTGGAATCACTAACTCTTCGCCCTCAGGTCACCGCAAAGGAGTAAAGTCCCTCGTCATTCTGATTTGTTGGGGCATCTGGTCGGAACGAAACAACCGCATCTTCGAGCGTAAGCCTAGGACCCCCCCTAGACTTGTTGATTGGATCAGAGACGAGGCGCGAGGTTGGGCGTTTGCAGGTGCCAAGGAACTGAAGAAACTGATGTTCGAACCACCGTGATTTCCTAAGCTATTTTCTGCACTGGAAGCCCCATCCTTTTTCGGTTTCTCTGTAATTTTTCCGGCGTGGCTAACCAGTAAACGTTTTTAGTCACGTCACCTGTAACTATTTCCCTCTGCTGCTAAATGAATACCAACAGTTGTTGGCCTTTCAAAAAAAAAATTAAGGCTAAACCTCATATTAATTTTGTGATAAGGCTCGCACCCATGGAAGATCATTCCAGCACCCGTCAAGATGACCCGATGAAATTATGGCACCAGGAGATTGCTTCCGAGAAACTTATACAAGATGCCCGCCTAGCACGTCCTTCAAATCGAATGTAATCAAGTTTCTTGAGGTGTTTCCTGGTCTCTGCCAGATGGTGTTTTCCTTTTGAAGCTTAACTGATGACCTTAGGCTCGGAGAGCTTGTCATGTTTTGGTTGGGGTTGGCACCTCTATTTCTATGGAATGTTTGCAATAAAATGCTTGTTGAGCAGGTTTCCTTACAATCTGCTACCGATTTGCTGTACCAAATTTCGATGTTTTTGTAGCAGTGACACCCACTATGTATGTTGCAGGACAGGGACTAGCTAGACTGCATGTTTGATACCCTTGTGGAGGCTGCATGTCACCTCTCCTCACCGTCTAAATTTGAAATGTAATATTCACATGTTTTGGCCATGACTCGCCTAAGATCAGTGCCAAACACAAAGGAACGGAACCAAGCCGGGACAGCTGGCCGCTACGCGAACCCTCGGCAAGCCCTGTACCGCGCGCGGCACCACAAGCGTGCAAGCCTCTCCCACGATCCCATCATCTTCCCCGTGCATGAAACAGAGGTCATGCGTTAACGTCGCAGGGCATCTGCCCGTCGCCACCGGGATATAAATCATTCCGGCGCGCAATACGTGGGGCCGCCGACGTGAGACGTGTGCCCAGATTCACGGTGGCTGGACGGACCTCATCCAGGCGAGCAACCGGTACGGCGAGGCGACGTGGCCGCTGCCGCTGTTACCGCAACCAATCCCCACAAATGCCCAAAGTTAGCTTTTGGGTCCTTCTTCACGGCCGTGATGACCGATGAGCTCGTCGCTCCTCTCTTTCGTTCCGTTCCGACCTCTACTAGCTAGGCCAGCGGCTTTCACGACGGCATGTCCGAACGCGGCCCTCCGGCCACGTGTCCCCGCCAAACTGCCGCGGCTCATGTTCGGTTCGGTAGGCAGCAACGCATGATGGAACACCTGGAGACTGAATTTAAAGAGGCAATTGCACGGGAGGCCCAGGTACTTGTCCATCGGGTGCAGATTCGTCCTGGAACTTGCAGCGCGTGAACCCGCCGTCCAGGTACTTGTCCATCGGGTGCTAATCGCTCCATTAGTCCGAACTGGGCCACGTTGGAGCTATAGGTTTGTCAAATTTACAAAAAAAAAAAAACCACGCCCCAATGAGTTTGACGTAGTGCCGTGCCTAGCGCAAGATAGGAACAGAGGCACGTACGTCGCGAGACAGAAACAAGTCGTGCCTAGGGCAACTTCTGCGCCGACTCCATCGCCGCTGCCACCGCCGCCGGAGAGAGCGGCGTAGCCATGCCGCCAGAACCTCGCTTCCGAAGATACGATGAAGATCCGCCGGTGTACGGTACGCAACCCCGCCTCCCCTCTGCCTCCTCTCTCTGCTCTGTTTCTTCACCTCGACGCGGGGGTTTAGTTAGGGTTCTTGGGTCCGATGATCGCCATCGTTCTGGGTCTTTATATAGGGCCAAATCTTGTGTTTTCGTCCTAATTTTGAAGGCTATCACTTGCACTGAGGTATATATCTAGGAATCTTGCGTATATGTCAGTAGGTTCATCTGAAACTTGATGAATATGTCCTGTTCCGTCAGAGAATTGATGAATATTGTGGATTGTGAGATATTCTCTAAGAAATTAAATACCTTTGATATAAACTACGCCCAATTTATTATGTGGTGCTAATCTGTAGATGTTTGAGTCGACACATAGTTAGTGAAAATCGAGGAAGAGGTTCAGTTATGTACTGTTTTGGTGAATTTAATTGAAAAGCATGATTCTTTTTGGCTTGCTATATGCTGATGTTGTCGAAATAATGTGTAATGCAGGAGATGATTCTAATCTTTTCTCTGTCGAAATTGAGCATAGCGGTTTCTTTTGTGGAAGTGGTGTCGATCTGACCTACATAAGTTACTCAACTGCTATGTTTGATGATTGTGATGCTGACACTTGGAGTATTTTATGGATTAATGATCTACTGAAGCAGCTTGATATTGAGAGGGATGGTAAACTGCAAGTTTATTGGAATTTGCCAGGGAAGGGGATTAGTGATGGTTTAGTACTGGTGCAGTCTGATGTAGAAATTGTTCAGATGATCAAGGCTAGCAGGCACCACAAGACACTTGTGTTAATGTTGGATCACTCCAATTTTCTGCAAGACTTGAGAAGCGATGTTTTCACTAAAGGTGGGCCTTATGTGCCTTCTGTGATAAGCCCTAAGGAAATATCTATGACCACGACAAGTGAAGCATCTACTTCAGCAGTGGTGGTAACTGCAGATAAAGATGACCAGGAAATCAATTATGAGGAGTTTCAATCAAATGAAATGGATCCAGAACAGAGTGATAGCAGTGACACAGACTCAGATTTTGTCGATAGCGATTACAATGCAGAGTCAGGAGATGATGACTTGTTTCTGGATAATGTTGACACAGAGGTGAATGATCACAATGAGAAAGAAGTGGTAGAGGAGCAGGATTTTGGAGCTGCACTTGAGGATCCTTGTCTGGATCTTGGTGAAGAAGAAGAAAAAATGTTGAAGTATAAATTCAAATCATTTGATCCTATAGTGGACATGGAAAATCCAGAATTCAGAGTGGGCATGCTCTTCAATGATGTTAAGGATCTGAGAAAGGCATTGCTTTCATACATTGTAAGACAAAGAGTAAAAGTGACAAAAAACAAAAATGACACTACAAGATTGGAAGCCAAGTGTTTTGAGGACTGCCCCTGGATGTTGAAAGCAGGCTTGGACAGCAGAACAGGAGGCTTTGTTATCAGATCATATATAGGAAAGCACACTTGTGAGAGGGTGTGGCAATCAAAAGCATTGACAGCTAATTTCCTGACAGATAAATTCATCAATGAATTCAGAGATAATCAGAAGATGGACCTAGGGACTTTTGCTGCAAAGGTTAGAAGGGAATTTAATATGTGCCCTGACAGGTATAAGTTGGGAAGGGCTAGGAAATCTGCTTTGCTACAGATACATGGTGATGAGGAGGCACAGTTTGGACTTCTTTGGGATTATGGGCATGAGCTTAGGAAATCTAATCCTGGATCCACATTTTATATGTCAACTAATCAAGTCAAAGTTCCTGGAAGTGCAGTACCAAAATCGCACCTTGCTACCTTGTATTGGTCATACGATGCCTGCAAAAGAGGATTTTTGCAAGGTTGCAGACCAATAATCTGTTTGGATGGTTGCCACATTAAAACAAGGTACAAAGGTGTTTTGTTGACGGCAGTAGGCATAGACCCCAATGATTGTATTTTTCCAATTTCAATGGGCCTTGCGGAAGTTGAGTGCACTAGCTCATGGGAGTGGTTTCTTACAACTCTTAAAGATGATCTCAAGATCACCAATACTTCTTCGTGGACTATTATGAGTGACAAGCAAAAGGTATGTCTTTTTATACTTCTCAATGGTACGGTACCGTTTTGGTTTAAAGTAAATGGTAGATACTAGATGGTTTAAACTAAATGATTGAAATGTGCATTGCAGGGTCTTATAAATGCTGTTCAAAAAATATTCCCAGATGCCGAGCACAGGTTTTGTGTGCGGCATTTGCTACAAAACTACCAGAGAGCTGGTCATAGGGGTGAAACACTCAAGAATGACCTCTGGGCTATTGCCAGGTCAACAAACCTTCCAAATTGGAGGAAAAATATGGACAAGCTAGCAGTTGACAGTGAAGAAGCATACAAGTGGGTTGATGAGCTTGTGCCTAATACATGGATAAAAGCATTCTTCAATGAGTTCCCCAAATGTGACATGCTGTTAAACAACCATTCAGAAGTTTTTAACAGGTATATAAAAATTTACTGAAATATATATGTATCATTTGGGTTTATTACTTACTAAGATGCACAGTTAGCATAATTACTTGACTAAATTTCCCTTATTTCATGTACCAGCTACATATTGGAACCCAGGGAGCTGCCCATCTTATCAATGCTTGAAACAATCTTTTACAAGATTGTGCAAAGAATGGAAGGAAAACCTAGAGAAGCTGAAAAGTGGAAAGGACGAATATGTCCTAAAATTAAGAAGAAACTAGATAAATTTGTTGAGTGGAGTGCACAGTGCAGTGTTCTGTCTGCTGGAAATGCAGTTTTCTCAGTTAGTTCATTTGAGTTGGATAGAACATACAATGTTGACTTCAACACAAGGAGTTGTGACTGTAGAAGGTGGCAATTAAGTGGAATACCATGTCATCATGCCATTGCTTGCTGCCGACATGAGAGGATCAACCCAGAAAATCTTGTGCACAGCTGTTACACTATTGACACTTTCCTGCAAGCATATGAATTCAAATTAGCACCACTAAGAGGTAGGGTGCACTGGGAGAAACAAAATGGAGTACTAGTGCATCCACCTCTGTACACAAAGGTTATGGGAAGGCCAAAGAAAAACAGGAAAAAGGCACCAGAGGAGAAAATAAAAAATGGTGTTCCAAGATTGAGCAGGCATGGAGTCACTATGCATTGTTCTGTATGTGGCAGAGCCGGCCACAACAAGAAAGGACACCAAAAATTCCTTGACAGTCAAGTGCAGCAGCCACCAGACACTACAGTTGATGGTGAACAAGAAATAGATGTTCCATCAATATTGGAGGTAAAAACACAAGCATTTCTTCAATATTTGGTTAATTGAGCTGCATTTGTTAACTACCTCTATTTATCATAATTGCAGCATTTGTTTCCAGTAAATCCAAATCCTACCTTGGATCCTACTAATCAAGTGAACAGCATGGTTTACAAAATGTGCCAAGAGGTTTGTGTTGTGCTTTGATCTCCACATGTTTTCCCCTATTTTAGTTGTTAGTTTCACATATTTCATTGCAGGATAGAGCAAAAATCCCTATAAATAGGGTACATGGACCTTTGCCAGAAAATGCTTTTGTTGTCAATGCAAGGGACAACATTCCAAATGCATCTGGTAGGGTAACCACTACCACATCTAGCAGGCAGACCGGGACAAGAGGCGGAGCAAGAAATCCAGTGCAGCAATCACATACCACTACAGCTCTAGGAAGAGGCAGAGGAAAAAAGAGGCAAGCTCAACCATCTACAAGTGCAACTGTAGAAGATCAAGCTGCTGCGGCAAGGGGCAGAGGGAGATCCGCAAGAAGAGGAGGATACAACACAGGGCCTGGGAGTGCCCATTATCTGCTATTTGGAGATGAGAGGCAGCAACCTCAACTACCAGATCTCAATGCACCCACTGCAGATGTTCTCCCAGATTTGAACCTGCATGAAGTACCTCTAAGTCAAAATGCACCTCCTCTAGATGATATGTAGCTGACATTCTTCTGTGAAACTTGTGTGAATCAGTGTGGAACATGTGTGAAAATTCTATGAAAATTCCAGTGACATTATAGCTCACTGCATATTCAACTGAATAATATTTCCACCGTTTTCCATTAATTATAGCTCACTGCATCTTCAAGTGAATGGCTTATTTACTGTTAATGCTTCCACCTTTTTCCATGAATTATAGCTCACTGGGCATAACCATGTCAGTCACAAACTGCAGGTCAGATATCTATATCTGTTCATTCAGATCAGTGACCAATTACTAGTAATTTTGCAAAGTTTTTATTGTACACATTCATCTATGTAAAATACTTATACTTGACCAACTTTTCTACACGGTAGGAAAATTTCACTACAATTCTGTATTGCCAGAGCACATCCAGTACATCACGCACACTTGCATAGCACACACACATTTGTATCACACTGCAATATTGCACAGCACACATTTTGCATCACACTAATCCCCTAGCAAAGATGCCATCCGGAAATACACATGTAGACGACGAGGTAGCTGAGAGGTGGACGGCCAGGAGACGTATGCGCAGGACAAAATCAAGCTTTGTTCCATCAACAACAGACAATGGGGACAAAGCATCCATCGTGCTCCTATTCAGCAAGCAATAAATCGAAACTTACTAGAGTCTACAGGAACAAAGCAAGAACAGAAAATAACCTGTGTGCGCGGTGGAGGTGGAGCCGAGTCAACGAACTTCAGGCTTCTCCAATCTCCATGTGCGTTGTAGCCTCCAGGTCTCTTGCGCTCAGCTACGGGCAGCCAGTCTGCCGCCGTCGAGCCAGACGAAATCGCTGCGGCACCCACGATCTGCCGCCTCCGTGTCTGGGCTTCCGTGCTCGAGCCGGTCGCAGCAGCTGCGCCACCCATACGGTATTTCCCTGCGCCAGGTCCGGGCCTTCGTGCTCTCGCCGGCCGTAGCATCTGCGCCCACACGGGATTCACCGCCTCCAGGTCCGGGCTGATCTGTCGCCCAGCTTTGCATCCGGCGAGAGATGAATCAATCGAGCGGCGGGAAGTAGTTGCGAGGCGTGCAAGAGAGGAAGGGGACGGCCAGTAACCGGGGCGGCGGAGGTAATCCAAGCGAACTTTTCCCCTCCGCCTTCCACCGCTCTTGTTGCTGCTCTGAGTTCCGATTTCCGACAAGCCAATATACCAGGGGAGTAGTACGATGGAGCACTCGAACTGTCGATTCGTATTGCGTACGGTGTTTTTTTTTATGGGCTGGAAAAACTGCCGCCTGGGAGAACCACCCGATACGTGCCACGTGCGAGGGCGCAGGAATGCGGCGTACGAGACTAATACGAACCCGATGGACAAGTACCTGGACGGCGGGTTCACGCGCTGCAAGTTCCAGGACGAATCTGCACCCGATGGACAAGTACCTGGACCTCCCGTGCAATTACCTCGAATTTAAACTCTTTCACAAGTTGGCCTTTTGTGTATCTAGCAATAAAACATGTCTAAATACATCCACTTTAGCACCTATTAATATGGATCGGAGAAAGTAGTTGATTTTGTTTATGGTATACGATTAATGTCTTGTCAAACGGAATGAAAGGACTCATATGCTTTCCTTGTGTTTGACACGGGAGGGAACTTGAAGTCGTCAAAGATGGTGATCTGTGTTTTCCTTCCACTGGTTAATCATGCTGATCATGGCTGTATATATCCTCAGAAGTTGACAAAGTGGTGTCACATTAATTCCGGTACAACTAATCGCTCAGTTGGTTAGCAGTATGTATCAACGGCAGCGTCGGTCAGGATGGGAATGGGCCGGCCCGGACCTGGCCTTGGACCTGGCCCTTCGGCCCCAGGTCCAATTTTAGAGGCCACGGGTCGACCCATCTTTAAAAAAATCGGTGGCCTCATTGGCCCAATGGGTAATCAGGGCCGACCCAAAATTTTACAAGAACATTTGATTTGTTATAAAAATATTTGATAATTCTAGAATTTAGTAACACAAATACTAGCATATTTTCTTAGATGTTCGGGCGAGACGCGTAAGTGCACACAGGTACGTAAGCTAGGACTGCAAGCAGGTTGATCAATTCCTAGTAGCTAGCAAAACACACGTACACAATACAAATTCCTGGGAGTCACAAGTTTCTGAAACGCATATTACAAGGTGACCTGCTGGGTATACACGCCCGCACTGCTGTTATGGTTAGCAACTACTCGGATTACTTGTGGGTCGCCCCGCGTGACCCAATGGGTCACTTGGTGCCGGCTCCGTCGACCCAAAATTTATTGAAGGCCGACCCACGTGGCCCATTGGCCTTGAATTTTTGGGTCGGGTCAATGATCCAGCGGGCCGACCCGGCCCATTCCCATCCTGAAGCGTCGGGTTCATACATACGAATGGTGCAATGGTAAATTAGAACCGGTGTTTGTGGGTTAGGGCCTACGGGGCTGCTTAAACCAGACATGATTTTGACCGGATTTGATCGGTTTAAGCAGCAGTCCAGGCACGGGGATACTGCAGTTTAGTAGTGCACTCTACGGAGGTGCTTAACTTATCCATAGATTAGGGGAGCGGCCACAAACGCGCTCGACTTTTTTAGGGTACAAAAATAAAAAGAAACAAAAAAACAACATAGATAGGGGCGGTTGCCGCTCGCCGGTGTTAATCCTTGTCGGAGAGGATTACGTAGAGGTGCCCCGGGAGGCTTTTTGGCGCGGCGAAGCAGTCGGCTGCGCTGGCAGCAGTGGTGCCTGTTGCCTGCTGCAGCTCGGGACATAACCCAATCCACGTCCAGGACTGGCCGACGAGGCCACCGCCTCGGCCCTGGCATGCTCCTCCTATGCCTCCCTAGCCGCGGCCTCCACAGCTGACATCGCTTCGCGCTCCTCATGCGCCTCTCTAGCCTCTGTGGCGGAGTCGTGTAGGGCCGAGGCCAATCCTTCCCACTCGGCCTCCGCCAGCAGGTCGCCTCCTCCTCCTCCTCCTTGACCGCGACCGTTAACAGCGGCTGGACGTCGATGCGTAGCGGCGTAGCACGGCCCCGGTGCGGCGGGCATGGGGAGAGGGCAGCAGGTACTGCATGTGGCCACGCGCAACACGGGCCTCGAAGAACGCTTGCCACCGCAAGTCGTGTTCGTCCGTGAACCAAATGTCCCAGTAGGGACTGTCCACTGAGGATGCTAGGTGGCCGCGCAGGTCTTCGGGAAGCTCCGCGCGACGGTGGAGTATCTCGATCTCCCGGTGAATGCCTTCCGGGGAGACCGGTTGAAGGAGATATGCCCTAGAGACAATTGATAAAGATGTTTTTTTTATCATAACTAGCACACGTGCCCGTGCGTTGCGACGGAAGATAAAGTAAGTAAATATTTGAAAGATTAATGTCTGAGTGACCCGAACTTTATCACAAAATCGATCAAGCCATGTAAACCTAGCCTTAGTGTGCGCCTGCATAGTGCAAGTGCATTGCAAAATATACCAATCATTTCAGGTTAGAAGTATACTCTCATTTTTATTGTATCATTGTGTACATTTTATTATGGCTTTCACCCAAATTTCAGTCCTCTTACATGTTCCATTATACAACAATCATCTTGAAATTAAAGAAACATTCTACATGTTTTTCAATCTTCTTTGTTTGTATCATGGATACATAAGAGCATATAATTAACATGCAAGGTTATATATTATTAAATTACATGGGATAACACTAAGTAAAATAAGTGCTGTTGAATCGCCAAAAACAGTTGCTCACGACAAAAAAATGTTTCTCTTCTCAGCAGGTTGCACACAAGAAACTACCCTTCCAATCGACATAGATAGATGATTAAAGTTGGTTTTTCTCTTCGGCCGCAAATGCATTAGCACGTTAGCTAGTATCTAACACCAAATAACATAGCTAACCAACACTATCATAACGTCAATCTGATGGCTCTTTGCCCACGAGGAGTGCCCACGGAACAATCCCAAAAGAGAATATGCCAACTTCAAAGAAACATGTCATAAAGATCTAAATGATAGAGTCATACGTGGACAACATTGATGTGTGAGTTATACATGAACCTGTATATAAAGATCTAAATGATAGAAACCGAATCAATATAAATGGACCAACGGACCTTTTTGGATACCAAGGTGCTACTTCCATTCATAAATTCTGGCGCCATCCGCTTAAGCACATTTTCAAAGCATCATAAAATTCATCATTTTGTGCTTCCGATAGTAAGGGCTTAGACCACTTTTACCGTCTTATAAAGCTACAGAAATACAGAACATAGTAGCTCACTGATTTTTCTCAGCCCCTTAATTCACATCACACTTCATGTTGTGGAGCTGCCATGAAGATATCTTTAAAAAAAATCAACTGTGAGAGACCTCAGAACTGAATCTTTGCATAGTTCATCAAAACAAATGTATGATCTTTCATATTAGTTGTTAAAAATAATAACCGAAATATATATGGTGGTATAGAAATACAATTGTTTGAAGTAAGCAACTCAAGAAGCATCGGCTTCTCTTCCTCTATGCCATATATGAAGTAAGCACCTCTAGGAGCATCACCTTCTTCTGCTCTATGTAATACGTAGATGAATCATCAAATTCGTCTCCATCTTTCTATGAAATACATGGCTGTAGCTAGTATTTTCAGAAGTGCGGGGTCGTTAGAAGAATAAAAACACACGAATAACAATACTCCATTATGCTGAGCTATTTTAACAAACACCTGTGGTGCACTGCACACAAAGCTTCACCGCTCCCATTCATGTACCAGATCAAGCATTCATGTACCAGATCAAGCGCACTGCCGCATCCATAGAGCACATGAATCTGCTCAGCCACACCTGGAGCTTGGTGGAGGCATCGAGCGGTCTGGGCCTCACGCGGAACCGCCGTATGGCCGGACGAAAGCAACTGCTTGCGTTGAGTGGGGCGGTTGCCAGGCATCAAGGGCGCCACAACGAAGCAGCAACGGAGGCTTGTCTACTGTTTTGCTCCGTATTAGACGCATGCAAGCTAGCTCCTTCACCCTGTGTTATCGCCAAACTCCCCCGGCCTGACAAAACTGCGCAGTGCCGCACCTCGCTGTGCACTTGGACGCAGGTTATATCCCGCGGTTCACTGGCAGCTGAAGTTGGACGCATGCTCCGCTGCCCCTAGATGGCTATGCCCCGCGAGGAGCCGAGTAGAGAGCCACGACCATGAGCACCACCGTCCGGGGAGGGGCCTCGCCAGGGCCGGGGGTGCATGTGCACCGGAAGTTGCAGTTGGACGCCGGCTCTCCCGCGTGGAGCCGGACATAGGTCCAAGGCCATGGGCACCACCGTGCCAGGAGGGGCAGGTCCGATGCCAGGGTTGCCTTTGCGCGAGATGTCGGAGGGAAGGAGCCGGTGTCCACACGCACGCGGAGTTAACTCGGGCAAGGCAAAGACTTTCTGTCCGGGATAGAACAAAATAAAAGGATGAAACGGTACACTGTGGCACTGGAGTGCAATATGTAATTTTGTGGGAGGGCAAAACGGTAAATATAAGGACGGACCAAGTAACCAACTAAGGAAGCCTTAATGCTTTTATTATTAGGTAAAGATTTGTTCATGATATATTTTATATCATGCTATAAATGTATTAAGCGGAAACATTAATACATGTGTGGTATATAAATAAATAAGTCCCTAGTAAGCCTCTATTCAACTAGTCCATTGGGTAACAAATGATCAAGGTTTACTGATCATGGACATTTACGTCATTGACAATGGAGTTATGTCATTGGATAAATGATGTGACAGATATACACCCAACTTATAAATATCTAGAAAAGGTGGAGCCCTACTCAACGAACCACTTTTTGAGGGCACATGATTACAGAGATAAACGTTTCACAACCTTCGGTTCAACCTATGAATTCTCCATGGACTACAACTGCAACATTCCTCTTCGCAAAATCAAACAAATAAGAAAGAATACACAAATTTTGATACATATAAATACGAGGTGATGTTATCTTTTTTACTAAATATCATGCATATGATAAAGTTGAGATCGGCTGATGTTATTCCAATACAAAGGTACAAGTATGGATGTGTTGGTAGCTAAATGTTCAACTTATAATCATAAAAGAAATATAAACATGAAAAAAATAATCAAATCAACACTGTTAAAAAATTATAAATGATCAATGGTGACAACTCGAGGAGAAACCCTGGCTACACATCATATATACTCTACAAGTTTCTACTTAGGTACGATTTGGATTGGTATAATCATTCATGTAACAATCTCTATCAATATAATTATTTAGGCCACTCACCGTAGAGATATTTATCTATATATTAAAATATACATAACTTATGTGAACTATGTATACATTAGCAACAATTTATCTAAATGACTAAATGAATCACTGAAAATATTTAATTTTTGTCAGAATTTTTTCTCCCATATAAAATATTAAATGTAGTTAAGCAAAGGTTTCCTACAGTATGGGTTTTAAAAAGCGAATAATTAATGCCTTCTTACCTGCAAATTATACTTTGATATTAGTCGAAGTATGTATGTAACTTTATATACACATGTGTCTGATAAACATATTATATACTAATAATGAAAAAGTATTATGTAGGTTTCAAAAAACAAAGAGAGGTCATGTAGATTTTAAGGGCAACAAGACAAGACTAGGTTTCGGTTTCTTCAACATAAGTGTACATACGGCGTGGGCTTCCTATTGGAGTGGGATTTGCTACAACTACCAGGGATTCGCTGCATAGTCATATTTCTTTTCGTTTTTGACCCACCTCGGGATAAAATTCTACAACAATGTTTCAATGGTAACTAAATTTTGCTAACTGGGTGGAGGTTATGCTTCGAGGGTCATAAGGACGATATTTTAAGTTTTATAAATATTAGAAGGTTGGGGGGGAGGTTTTTTTTTCACATATCCTCCCGGATGTACTCAATACTAAACATTGGTTTTTCACGTGTAGTCATCACCGCGGAGATTTCCACGGTCACGGTCATCACGCTCACCTCCATGCGGTCGGTTGTCTTGGCCACCACGACGAGCCACGTGCGCCAAAGAGGTGAAGGTATTGCCTGTATCCTGTAACATGTCCTCCCGGATGTGCTCAATACTAAACATTGGTTTTTCACGTGTAGTCATCACCGCGGAGATTTCCACGGTCACGGTCATCACGCTCACCTCCATGCGGTCGGTTGTCTTGGCCACCACGACGAGCCACGTGCGCCAAAGAGGTGAAGGTATTGCCTGTATCCTGTAACATGTCTTGGCGAAGATCGTGAGCACACACCTAATCATACAACTCATCAAGGGTAGTACTAGGGTTTCCGTGAACAGCTGCAATGCCACTATTGTAAGAACCGTCAGGACCATTAAGTATGTTGATGAAAAGCTCTCCTTCATCAACCTCCTTACCGAGAGAAACTAGTTCGGATGCTAGACCCTTCGTCTTTGAGAAGTATTGAGCTACGGTTTGAGAATTTTTCTTTGTGTACTTGCGGGCACCTCGAAGATGATTGAATTTGGAGAGGGATAGGGTGGAAAACATCCTTGTGGTGATTGACCAAACTTATGCGGGTGTCTCAAGTCCAACAACATGTGCGAGGATCCCAGGGGACCGCGAGTTGAGGACTGCCTAATCTATGGAAATCCAGGCGGAGTAAGCTGGGTTTGGGGTCATTTGTTCTTCCTTGTCAACCCGTTGCACCTCCAAAAACTTGGCGGGAGCACGATCAGTGTCGTCGAGAAAGTCCATGACCTGAGCACCACGGATGGCCGGGAAAAACAATGTTTCTCGAAGCAAGAAATTCCCATGGTCCAACTTCTGAGATGGCGCAGCATAGAGTGTGGCGGCAATGGAGGGCATCGAGGATGAGGATGCCATCGGCATAGCCGTGGAGCCTAGATCGTAGGGTTTTGTAGGCTGTGTTTGTGGCCCGACGGAGGCGAGTTATTTTGGGTCGTGGTTTGTAGCTTTTTGGGTTTAGCTTTGAGATGCGGCGGTGGCGAGTTATTTTGGGTCGTGGTTTGTAAGTTTTTGGGTTTAGGTTTAAGATGCTGCAATGTTTTGAGATTCGTTGTAGTTGTAATGCAGCGGCGGCTGATACGTCATAAACGTATCCTTAATTTCTGATGTTCCATGTTGTTTCCTACATGTTTGCTATACACTTTACGTCATTTTTATCGATTTTCCGGAATAACCTATTGACAAGATGTCACAGAGCCAGTTCCCTGTTTTCTGCTGATTTTAGTTTCAGAAAAATTGTTCTGAAAATATTCTCGGAATTGGAAAATTCGAAGTCCGGAGGTACTAGAATTCCCGAAGGTTCCACGGAGTCCCGAAGAGACCCGGAGGAGGGCCACACCATAGGGCGGCGCCCCCTGACCGCGCCATGGGGTGGCGTGGGGCCCCCAGGCCTCCACCATCTTTGCCCTTTCGCCTATTTATACCTCCCGATATATCAACCCTAAAAATATAACACTTCGTCCCGAGAAACACCCGAGGCCGCCGTCATCGTCATCCCTAGATCGGGAGGGTTCTCGAGCTCTCCCCGGCACCCTGCCGGGAGGGGAATTCATCACCGGAGGGGTCTACACCACCATGCCCTCCTCCGAAGTGATGCGTGAGTAGTTCATCCCTGGACTACGGATCCATAGCAGTAGCTAGATGGTTGTTCTCTCCACTTTGTACCTCATGTTTAGATCTCGTGAGCTGCCTCACATGATCGAGATCATCTTTATGTAATGCTACATGTTTTTTTTGCTAGGATCTGATGAATGTTGAATGTTATGTCTTCTTATTATCAATCTATCATGTTATCTTTATGCATATGTTATTTATGATCTTGCATGCTCTCCATTATTAGTAGATGCTCTGACCAAGTAGATGCTAGTAACTCCAAGAGGAAGTATTTATTCCAGATAGTGGGTTCATGAATCCTTTGCATCTGTACTTGAGTGACAGAAATGTGACGGATGGAGGATGTGTTGTTCCCATTAGGGAGAAAACAACGGTGTTTACCTAGTTTACATTGTTTACATTACACACTTTTCTTACTGCGATAATCTGTTGCTTGCAACTTAATACCCAACATTTGTTCGGATGATATTCGGAGGATGGATTATTAGTCATACGTGCAGTTGGATGATGGTCTATGTATTTTGTTGTAATTCCCGCATGAATCACACAGTAATCTTTATGTCTTGCATATGCACTACGGTGCAGTCTTCATTTCTTGTCAATTGCCCAGCTGTAATTTATTCGCCACGCATGTTATTTATCTTTTACGGAGAGACACCACTAGTGAACTGTGGACCCCGGTCCATTTTCTCACACTGATAATACACACACTGCTTTCACACTGTTTTCAGACTGCTGCTACTGCTTTCATATTGTTTTTCTACTGTTTTCCACACCATACGTTTAACCTCTTTGTGTTCAGCAAAACCGGTGAGATTGACAACCTCACTGCTTCGTTGGGGCAAAGTGATTTGATTGCGTTGTGTAGATTCCACGTTGCTTCTGAACCGGTAGTTCGCCCTGCCATCTTAGCTGCTTCAACCTTCTGATGTTACTCCTTCCTCCTACTGGTCGATTAAATCTTGGTTTCTTACTGAGGGAAAACGGCTGTTGTGCTCATCATACCTTCCTCTTGAGGTCTCCCAATGAGTGCAAGATCGGCGCCATCAAGCTAATTTTCTAGCGCCGCTGCCGGGGAGGAAGAGAATTTCTGCAAAGGGGGTCTCGCACTTCCAATCTCTTTACTTTGTTTTAGTTTTTCTTAGTTTATTTTATTTTGTCTTTTTTGCTTCTCTTTATCAAAAACACAAAAAAAAATCTTATTCTAGTTGTTATTCTAGCTTTATCATGCTTGCTAGCAATGTTTGATGCCTTTGAAACTAGATCTTATAGGCAAGGTGGGTTCACAGACGAACAACAAAAATATTATAAGGAACACCGCTTGTCACAAAAAGGAATACACTTATGGGAGCAAATTAATAAATTACATGACTATGCTAAAAATTTGTGCTCTACTTATAATGTTACTTATTGCTTTGATAAATCTTGATGTTGTAGGAGGTATAAGCACCTCCCTTTTCAATGTGAGTATAATGATGATGTTATCATATCTTCTTATGTTAAGGGAAATTATGAACTATATGATGTGGAACAAATTGAAGAATTTATTGCTTGGAAGGGTGCATCCGAAATTGCTTATTTACTTGAAAGTATTGATGATGCACCTTATAAATACGAGATTTATGCTCATGAGGGGGAGAACAACTGAGGTGGTCGGGGAGGAGGGCAGAACATCGGCTCTCGCAAGCGCCCAACTGCTGGAGGAAAAACTGCAAAGGAGGCGGCCGAAGCTCCCTTGAGGGTTTTAGCGCTCACAACTGACATGGAGGTTCCCGATGCACGGAGGAACCAGAACGCAGCTCTGCAGAAGGAGCATACGGGCAAGGAAGTGGCAGTTTCACCTGTGAAGCCACCAGTCCCAAAGAAGCACAAGAAAGGGTCAACAAGCGAAGAGGCGGACTCCGACGCGGAGACCTACCAGGAACAATGAGTGCCCTAAGCTACAATTGTCGCGGCGCTGGAGGAGACGCGACAGTGCATGAGCTTTGCGATTTAGCAAAGCGTTTTAAACCTACTGTCTTTTGTGTACTAGAAACTCAGCTACATAAAGTACGGTTTGAAGGGCTAGCAAAACGTATTGGCTATGATAGAGGTTTTGTTGTTAGTAGTACGGGACGCAATGGTGGGCTCGGTATTTTTTGGAACAATGAAATAAAGGTCGAGATTTTGCCGTATTCTCAGTATGACATAAATGCAATTATAACCGAGGGGGAGTGTGATCCTTGGAGGTTTACATGCGTGTATGGAGAGGATAAGACATCAGAGAGACATAAAACTTGGGAGATGCTCAAGTATGTCAAATCATCGCCGAACTTGCCATGGTTGTGCATCGGTGACTTCAACGGGGTTCTACACCAACACGAACATGAGAGGGTGATGGACCGTAACATGTCCCAAATTGCAGGGTTTAGGGATATGGTGGATGTATGCGAACTGGCTGACTTGGGCTATGAAGGAAACAGATGGACGTTTGAATGGCGAGTGGCGGGGGGCTCTTTTTTGCCGCGTTCGTTTGGACAGAGCACTAGCGTCGGAGCACTGGTGCAGCAGGTTCCCAATGGCTACGGTACGCCACCTCACGGGGGAGGCTTCCGATCATTGCCTGATCCTCCTGAGTTGGAAAGAAACGGCCCGACAGAGGAGACTTACTGAAGATCGCATCTTCAGGTACGAAATAATGTGGGAATCTCATGATCGCTTTAAACCACACTTGGAGGAGGTGTGGCAAGCACAGGGGAAAGCTAGCTCAATGTCGGAGTTAAAGGATAAACTACACCGGGTGTCAAACTCACTGGATGAGTGGGGAAGAGGTACTTTTGGTAACGTAAGAAGAGAAATACGACAACTTACTGAGAGGCTAACAGCAATGCGTGCGGAAGCAACAAGGCGTGGACCGTCGTATGAGGAAACAAAAGTTTGTCAAAGACTTGTGGACTTATATGGAAGGGAGGAACTGATGTGGAGACAACGGTCGAGAGTACAATGGTTGGCGGAGGGCGATAAGAACACTAGATTCTTTCACCTTCGAGCTAGCCAAAGGTACTACCAAACTGAAGAAGCCCGATGGATTCATCACTGAGGATGTACGGGAGATGGCAGATTTGACGAGCGAGTTCTACGAGGCTTTATATAACTCGGAGGGGTTCACAAACATGCAGGAGGTGATTGATACAATTCCGGTGAAGGTCACGGACGGCATGGATGAATCCTTGCTGAAACCTATTGGAGAGAAGGAGGTGAAGACTGCTTTGTTTCAGATGTTTCCGACCAAGGCGCCGGGCCCGGATGGGTTTCCCGCACATTTTTTCCAAACTCATTGGGATATATGTGGTGGAGAGGTGACCGATGCAGTGTTGGGAGTGATGCACGGTACGGATAGTATGGAGGAGATAAACAAGACCTTCATAGTGATGATCCCCAAAGTGGCGAGCCCGGAGGAGTTGGGCCAATTTCGACCAATAATCCTCTGCAACGTTATCAAAATTGGCTCAAAGGTGCTAGCTAACAGGCTGAAGGTGTGTCTTCCGGAGATCATCTCGGAGGAACAGTCGGCTTTTGTCCCAGGCAAATTGATTACGGACAACATTATTACCGCTTATGAGTGCTTACACTTTATGAAGCGGAATAGAGCGAAAAAAAACCCGTTTCTGTGCGCTCAAACTGGATATGAGGAAGTCTTATGACCGGCTTGAGTGGAGCTATTTAGAGGCTGCAATGACTAAGCTGAGTTTCCATCGGCTCTGGGTTAAGATGGTGATGCGACTAGTTACTACAGTCTCTTTCCAGGTCCTGTTTAATGGAGAGAAACTACGGCAGTTTGCACCCTCTAGGGGGGTGAGGCAGGGTGACCCAATCTCACCATACCTGTTCTTGATAGCGGCAGAGGGCCTTTCGTGCCTGTTAAAACACCACAGTTTATCATCAGAGCTTCAAAGTTTAAAGGTGGCACCGTCAGCCCTGGCGGTGAGTCACCTCTTATTTGCTGATGACAGTCTGTTGCTATTCAAGGCAGAGACGGAGAGTGCAAGTAAAATCCAAGAATTACTAGATAAGTATTGTCTAGCGTCGGGACAAATCTTCGATTTTCTTCAGCAGGAGGTGCCCGAGTGGAATCAAAGAGGGAGTTAAATCTACACTTGACGTTCATAATGAGACTCTAAACGAGAAGTACTTGGGGATGCCTTCGGACATGGGGCGATCCAAGGGGAATGCGTTTAAATATATCAAGGACCGAATTTGGAGTAGGATCCAAGGCTGGATGGAGCGGGTTTTGTCCTCGGGGGGCAAGGATATTCTCATCAAATCCGTTGCTCAGGCAATACCGATTTTTTCTATGGCTTGTTTCAGATTACCGGAGGGCTTATGCGCACATATTAACTCATTATTGAGGAAGTTCTGGTGGGGAAGCAAGAAAGGAGAGAGGAAGACATGTTGGGTCTCATGGAGGGAGATGTGTAAACCGAAACATATGGGAGGCTTGAGGTTTAGGTACATCGATCTCTTCAACCTATCCCTCCTGGTAAGACAAGGCTAGCGCGTGCTCTAGAACCCCGACACGTTGAGCGTGAGGGTCTTGACGGCGGTGTATTTTCCCAATACTACCCTGCTGCAGGCGAGGGTGGGAATGACGTCATCGTAGGTATGGCGAGCTCTTCATGAAGGAATACAAGTCCTGAAACAAGGACTAATTCGAAGGATTGAAACGGGGGAGGATACTGATCCATGGAATGATCAGTGGATCCCTCGCGATGGCATGTTGCGCCCTCTAGCATGCCTCACTGACGAACCACCTGCCAAGGTGGGAGACTTCATCGAGGCTACCACGGCGACCTGGAAGGAGGACGGGCTCCGTGAGTGCATGCTTCCGATGGATGTGGAACACATATTACAAATTCCTTTGAGCCATAGAAGGCAAGAGGATTTCTAGGCATGGCACTATGACCGAAAGGGTGTTTTCTCCGTACGCTCGGCATGTCGCATGTTGGTGAGTACGGGAGAGAAGAGAGAGGCATGGATCGAGAACAGATCAGGAGGATCAAATGTGCCAGCGATGGAGAAGAGCTGGACGTCACTTTGGAAGACCCAGGTACATTCGAAAATAAAGGTCTTCCTATGGAGACTAGTAAAGCAATCACTCCCTACTAATGATGTGCGCAAGCATAGAAATATGACAGACAATGATAGCTGCAAATTCTGTGGAGCGGCAGACTCTTGGAGGCATGCACTCCTGGATTGCACTATGTCCCGGTGTGTGTGGGAACTGATGGATGCGGAGATCACTGAGCACTTGAGCGGTTCGACGGAGGGAGATGCCCGTCTATGGCTAACCAACATGATCGAGACCCCCAAGGAGGATGACCAGGTTAGGGTTTTTGTTACCCTCTGGGCTCTGTGGCATGCGCGGCGAAAGGAAATCCACGAAGAACAGTTCCAAAGCCCGCTGTCCACACATCTGTTTGTTGAAAGGTTTATTGAGGACCTGGAACATAGCAAAGAAAAGAGCACAGAAAGTCAACCCATAGCTGGAGCTTGTCCCAATGGAGGCTGGTTAGCACCACCGAGTGGCCTAATCAAAATCAATGTGGACGCGGATGTGGGGAAAGAAATGGAACAGGGAATGGTTGTTGTTGTAGCCTGCTCGGAGAATGGTGTGTTCTTGGGGGCTTTAGCGGTGGTCTATCGGGGTAGAACCAACCCGGAGACATTGGAGGCGATGGCGTGCAGGGAGGACGTCGCGCTTGCATGCGATATCAACGCGCGAGGAGTGGTAGTGGCCAGTGACTGCCGGGCTGTGGTGGAAAGCCTGGCAGATTGCACTATGGAAGAATACGCACACATTGTGCGGGAGATCATAGAGACAAGGAGAAGTTCTGACCTGTTGTCCTTTCGTCATGAACGACGAACTCACAACAAGGAGGCGCATAGTCTAACGCGTAGTGTAGTTTCGGATGGTCCGGGTCGCCAAGTGTGGCTCCTCAATCCGCCGGTTGGCCTTTGTATTCCTATGATTGTTGATCCTTGAATAAAGGCTGCTTTTACCCCTAAAAAAAAACTTTTTCCGTACCAGTATGAATTCTTTTAAGCCTTTGGATGGACAAAAATAAAGGGTTATTATTCATTTGAGGGTACCATAGAACACGTACTTACGTTTGCCCCACGTGATGTTCAGACAACACACGGCCCCAATCATTGACATTCCATCTTAGCTCCTTCCTCTTGCCGCCACGTACGCCTCCTCTGTCCCGGCCGCTCGGACTTGTAGCGTGCACACCCAACACTGACTGACTGAATTGTCGCTCCCCGGCCCTGTCAACATACGTCTACTCACGGAGTACAATCATGGATGCGATGATCGATCTAGCGTTTTGACGAAAAACGGCATGCCATGGCCAGGACAGGATGGAGCCGACCTCTCGGGCGATCACCACACACCTGTTGCGCTCGTGTCTCGTCTCGTCGGGGCCGTGCAGTCCACGACTCGACCAGAGAGGGGAGCCCATGTGGGCAAAGCTAGCGTGCAGGTGTCGTGGAGCGCGACCTGTTCGGGGAAAAGCGTTTGTTTGGCTGTGTCCGGCGCCGCTGCTGGGCCGATGGCGACGCCACGGGACGGCGACGACCGGTTCTCTGTTGGGCGGCCGTCGGCGGTCGCCTGGACGGACACGTACGCGCGGCGCGACGGACATACGCTGCGCCCTGATCGATATCGCGCGTCCCTCTCCGTCGCCTTGTCTTTGACCGACTGGAGCTACACCGTGCTGACCGTATGCTACTGTGCCAACTTGGAACTGCATCCAGCCCCTCTAGCTAGCTAAGGCTGGTGCCAACCGGGGCGGTAAGGCGGGGCGGTAGGGCTCTTACCGCCCGGTTTGGGGCGAGAGGGGGCGAGACGGGGGGCGGGAGGGAGCCGACGGGCGGTGGCGGTGGCGCCCGGCGACAGGGCCCTCTCGCCCGGCTTCCCGCCCGCGTAGGCGGGGCGGTAGCGATAGCCCGGGGCGAGAGGGGGGGGGGGCGAGAGGGGGCGGCGCGCTGGCGGGGCGGGGTAGGGCGGGGCGGTAGGGGGTATCCGTTGGGGGTCAACGGCTAGCTGACGTGGCGCCCCCCTATTGGTCCACGTCAGCTAGCCGTTAGGGGTTACCGTTGCTGTCAAAAAAAATGAAAAAAAAATTCGAAAAATTTGAAATTTTCAGCTGATCCCTCCTATAAATACCCCCTCATATGCTGCACTCATTCCACACCAACTTCATCCTCTCTAGTCTTCATTTCCACCCTCTCGACGCCATGTCTTCGTCAAGCAGCGATTCGAGCGAGGGACTGAAGGGTGAGATGATGGCCGCAATGCAGGCGGCAATGGAGGCCGAGTACGAGGCGGCGCTCCAAGCGGTGCCAAGACCGCCGCGGCGCCGTCGACAGTTCATCAGGCGTGATCGTGTTGGCGCCGCCGAGCGGCTCTACGACGACTACTTCGCCCCCAACTGCGCTTATCCTCCGAGCTTCTTCCGGCGAAGGTATCGGATGAGGCGATCACTTTTTCTACGCATTGTGGATAGATTGGGTGAATACTCTCCGTATTTCACCCAAAGAGTTGATGCTCTGAACCGTACGGGTTTTTCTCCGCTACAAAAGTGTACTACGGCGTTGCGTCTGTCAGCTTATGGAT
>JAPCYS010003947.1:0-10726 GCA_028641055.1 Alopecurus myosuroides | reverse complement strand
ATAAATCTGTTGAGGAAAATTTTGGCAAATTTGATGTTCTTGCTTCTAAAGTTGATAGTCTTGCTCTTGATGTTGATTTTCTGAAACTAAAGGTTATTCCTCATGATGTTAAAGAAAGTAAAACTTTAAATGCTATCCAAATTCGAATTGATGATAATGTTAGAATGTTAGTTGAATTGCATGCTAGATGGGAAAGAGAAGATGAAATAGCTAGAAATAAAAATATAGGTAATGTTTGCACCATTACCACCACTAGTAAAACTGAAGGTTCTCATGCTATAAAACCTTCTACTATCAATGGTAAAGTAATTGGTGTTGGAAAAACTCACTGCTACGTTGGGACAAAGTGATTTGATTGTGTTGTGTAGGTTCCACGTTGCTGCTGAACCGGTAGTGCGCCCTGCCACCTCAGCTGGATCAACCTTCAGAGATTGCTTGTCCTCCTACTGGTCGATTCAACTTTGGTTTCTTTTCCGAGAGAAAACTTGCCGCTGCACTCTTCACAACCTTTATCTTGGGGTTTACCAACGTCAGCCTCCAGTCAAGGCCTGCATCAAGTTTCCTGGCGCCGTTGCCGGAGATTTCAAAGTCATCATCAACAAGAAGTCTCCCGTCAACTATACGTCATCAACACGGTACTACACGTGAAACCACCAGTACCACCGCTCCCTAGCAATTGCTGGGAAACAGTTGCACTTGTGGTCTCAGGTCTCAACAGTATGCCTCCAGGCGTCGGTACTACCGGTGGCTGCAGCGGTACTACCGCTGGTGCGGGACCACATCCCCTCCAGCGGGTCAGTACCCTGTAGGCTGTAGCTGTAGCCTAGTTAGCTTCAAAATGCATCTGGAGATAAGTACACTCAAAGTTACTACTTAGCTATGTGGAATGATTACACATTGAATAGCATGTCTCATTGGTGCTTTTTCTGGGTTGATTTTTTTCATACGTGGGCTATAAATAGAATAAACTAGTAGAAGCTTCACTGAAACTATATGTACCAAAATTATTAGTCTGCATTATAAAACTAGAATTACCGACCTCTTTTACTCCAAGTACCAATTGTGGTTAGATAACTTGAAGTAATTAGCCTACACGTGGCATGTCTCACCATACAACAATTTTTTTTCAAATCTCACTTGATTCAATTCAACCTTTTTTTCTATGAGTTGTTTTTTGTTCAGCCCTCTCTTATATTCAAGTAAAAATGCTAAATTTGGGCCTCCAAAAGATACCCATATTTTCCTTGTAAAATTAAGATTCCTTTCTTGCATCTTCAAACTGCAATACTTGCCATGACGACCATACAAGAACCATGCCTCCACACTTCTCTTTAACTGATAAAAATAATAAAACAGCGAAGTCAAATCAATTACTATGCAATCTCAGTAACACAGAAAAATGTTTCTTTCAGACTGAATGAAACAAATCTGAAACGAATCATCTAATCACTTTAGCTTCCTCAAATTAGTGTAAACATCCTCATGTTAATAGCAACATAAACGAATAAAAACCAGCTATAATACACAAATTTGCTCAATTGTATTTTCTCTAGTACTTACAAAATAACCTGCTCGTTAACAGTTTTGTCCAGTAATTACTGCAGATGTGCTGATACGACATCTTGTCAACTTTACAAATTATTTTCTAAAAATGGCCCAGTAAAACATGTGCAACGGCTGTGTATGTCATCAACGCGGTATATCAACGCGGTATTGTGCTTCATCCCAGCCAATCTGTACTCACCTACAACCATGGATACAGCGGTGACTGCTCCTAATTATCTTGGTGGGGCTACAACTTCATCTTATTTTAAAAGGTTTTCAGATTGAACGTCTTGTACTGAATATAACCCCTAAAACTTAGTAATTTGTACATAATCTGCAAATTTGAGGATAACTTAGTAATTTGTACATATCCACTAATGCACAAAACTGTTACATCAAACATTTTTCAGAAAATATTGTGTAGACAGAATCACCATCCAGTTTATACATGGTCTACAAAATTATTCCTCCAGAATTACATGTTGTTCAATACATCTGAAATATCCAGGATGGAGAAAACCGTTCGCTAGTGCTAGTGACACTTACAAAAGAAAACTACTTTGGTTAAGATCGACTTATAGCTCGACAAAGCGATAATATTTAAGCTGCATTGTAATGAAACACTATTTTCCTTTTCCCCAAACATGCAGATAGACATTGAAACACTGAACTGAACCATGCCAGATCAGGATAAATGACCTGAATAATCTCAATTTTCCGGAAGTGTGAAAAGCATCCTTCTCATTATATTAGTGGTGATTCTAGCCCCAAAGTTAAAACGTTCAACATCATGTGACATGAGACTCTTCAGCTGGACGTGCATACCGAAACAAGGAGAGCAACAGGACATCAAATATTTTTTCCATTACTTGTGCACTTCGTTGGACTCCAGTAAACCAGCGAGATAGCAACATGGGTGATTGGGGCAGGCAGGTCACGTACCAGGTCACCGCCGACGGACGATGTAGCTCGTCAGAACAGGGCAGTTGCATACTTTGGAGATAGCCACCAAGGGAGCAGCTAGGAACATGCAACATGAGTTGGGAGCACCCAGATCATTAGCACACGGATCACCTTGCGCTGCTAGGCACTTCCTTGATCACAACGTCAAACTTTTCTTCTTAGTGATAAGCAACAGAGTTCTCAAGCTCAAATTTTAATTTCCATCGACTTGAGTGTGTACTTCTGAATCCCATCTTGAGCTCTTGACCTCTTCTTGTGCATAACTGTAACACCGGGGATTCCCCCCCCCCCCCCCCCCAATTAGTTTGTGTGTTTTTCCTTTTTGCATCATCATGTCATCATGCATTGCATTGCATTACATTTTTCTTGTTTTGTTTTGTTGAATCCTTAAAATTGTTTTCTATCAAACCAATTCAAAATTGTCCACTCAAAAATATTTTTTTGGTACTGTTTTCAAAATCTTGAGATGATTTATAAGTGAGTCAATGTTTCATCTAAATTATTTTACAAACATTGTTTTCCCTATTTAAAACCCCTCCTATCTCTCTGAAAATAATAAAACAAAAGGAAAGAAAAAAAAGGTTTTAGAGGGAGAGAGAAGCCTAGCTGGCCCAGCCCAACAAACCAGCCCACCCACCCCGATCTTCTTCTCCGTACGGACACGAGGCTGAAGCACCTCCTGTCGCTGTCCACCTCCCCACCATGGTCCCCTCCTCCACCTGCTCCCTTTCCCCTCCCTTAAAGCCTCCTCCCCCTCCACGAAACCCTAACCCTAGCCTCTCTTTCCTTCCAGCCGCCGCCATCTCTTCCCCTCTCCTTCCTCCCCTTCGAGCTCCACTCCCTCTGTCTTTCTCTGAACTTTCTGAACCCGGAACAAAGCCTTCCATGGCCGAACCTTGGTGGCCGTCGCGCCGTCGCCGTGGTTGTTGTCGGTCCGAGCTGAGTACGGGAATGGAACCAGGAGGGATCCCTCCCTGTCCTTGCCGAAAGAAACCGAGGCAGAGCTGCCCGGGACGACAGCCCGCGAGCTCGTCTTCCTCCTCCGTCCATATGTAGGAAGGCGTCATCTACGTCGTCTCCTCTACATCTCTGGTCATCACCGGCCTCGATCGTCTACTCCAAGCCCCTCCCGGTGAGAATCCCATTCGTTTCCCGCCGTTCCCCCTTGCCCTAGTCGAGCGTCCGCCGCTACAGGATGTCGTCGTCCTTGCTCTGTATCCGTTCTGCTCTCTGAATCGTTGCTGTTCGTAAAAATTCAGTTAACCTTGTCCTGTAGCCTCTTATTTCGCACGGATCTGTATCTATACACAAGCGTGCAGATAGCCCAGTGGCTTGTGCCCCGTACCGCACCGGAGAGATCCTGGGATCGAATCCCCGCTCCGGCCGAAAGGCCCCCCCTTTTTTCCTCTTTTCCATCCGCGCACGAGGCCCACTGTCATTGACTCCGGTGGCCACCGTGTCTCCACCCCGCCTCGTCAACGCCGCGTGGCGCTTGGGCCCACTCGTCAGTTGCTCTGGCTAGGGTGCCCGGTGGTAGGAAGCGCCCTAGATCCAGATCGGATCTGGAACTTTTCCCTTCCACCCCCTAGCATTTCCAGTTTTGCACGGTAACCCTTCCACTCTCTGTTTCCAACACGCCTAGATCCCTGCTTTTGACGGATTGACCCCTGGTTTTCAAAATTGAATACCAAATTCATATTAACTCCAATTTCACAAAGTAAAATATGTTTTCCATGCAAAATTAAATAATCTCTCCAAATATAAACTTTGTTTTCTGTTTTGAATAATTTAAATTGCTGAAAACAATAATTCTTTGTTTAATGCATTTAAAATTGCCAATTTAATTACTTGCTCATTTCAAACCCAAATTCAACATATAAAATATGTTTTCCAATCAAAATTCTCTGTACTTTTCAAATATACAATTTGTTTACTGTTTTTCTTATTAAAAGTGGTGCAATAATTCAATGCTTTAATTAAACCTTTTAAATTGCAAAAATTCATAATTAAATATTTAAAATCCCAAATTTGGCAAATGAGATATCACATTGAAGCTAATGTTGTATACATTCTGTTTTCATCATCCACCATGCCATTTAATCACTTCAACCTAATGTTTGCTTATAATTCACTTAGATAACTATGCATGCACCTGGGATTTTCCAAATGCAACCTTATCTTTGCATTTGGGCCCATTTAAAATGTTTCATCGTATCGTGTATTTATTTTGATGCACCCTTTAACTTGTCATGCATATAAAATAGGATCATGCTGGACCTTTTGCCGTAGTAGTAATTGTTGCATCCGGTGTTTGTTCTAGTTCGTTGCTTCTTCGCGGATAGGACGTTGAGATGACGTGAGCAACGACAAGTTCTGCGGATGTACCTCTACTTGCTGGATCTCAGGCAAGTATACTCACTTGCTACCTATGGCTGCCTTTCATCACTTGTTACCGATTCTTTCCGTTGTCTTTATGCTAGCCCCTAGTATTTTCGATGCTTGTGTTCCGATCCCATCACATGATTACCCTGCTGCCACGATATTGCCTTACCTCCACACCTATAACCCTGTTGTTGTTGGCCCGTGTCGTACTAGCATGCTTAGGTTTGTTTGCGCCCGAGTCTTGTTGTCCTTTGTCGTATCACCTGTTTAGTTGATAGTTGGGTTTCAATTTAATCAACAACATGTTAATGTTTGGGGTAATAATAATTTGATGATAAGGCACCGGCAGGAGGCCCGGCGTGGTTTTGGAGCCTGCTAGTGTCGAACTTAGGAAAAGAGTCTTGTCCATTGATCCATGATGAGCGCGCTAACCGCATCCGGGAGGTAGTATGGGACCCCCCTCGACTTAGACCTGATTTGCAGCTTGTCCGAAGAGCCACACTTAGTTCGGGTGTTCCATTTGCTAATACGCATGAATGGTTGGGCCCCCCATGGTTACTGTTGATGATGATGATGATGCATATAGGGCGAGGCCTGTGGTGCCGGGGGTGTGGTTTTCACCCTTGCGCTTAGGTTAGGTCGGACTGGCCGGGACCTTATAGCTCCGTGGCTCCTAGGATGGGTTGTAGAGACGGTTTGGGTCGTGTCGAGCCAACCTGAGTTTTAGTTGGTGGCTTGAGTGTGTACGGGTACTGTAGCGCACCCTGCAGGGATGAATCTTCTCGAGAAGCCGTGTTGTCCGCGGTTATGTGACGACTTGGTGAAAGTGCTGGCTAACAAGTACTCAGACAACTTACACCTAATGATAATAACTTGACTAGTAATATAGTATTACCTTCACCATAAAAATGAATGTCACCCTAATCAACAGCGTGAGTTTCCTTGGGTTGCTTCCTTAGTAGGGGGTAACACTGGATGGGTATTGTTTGGTGAGTAGTTGTAGTTGGTTCTGATACGCTCTCTTATCCCTTTCTATTAGCCGGAAGTTGTAGCGCGTCTCTGTAGTTAGTTAGTGCATCCCGCTGCCGCTTCTTTGCAATAATCCCTTCCTTCCCTTGTACCCAAAGTATTTGTATCTTGTGATGATTGGTTACGCTGGTATCTTGTGAGTATGGTTTATCCACTTGCCAGTACTTAATAGTACTGACCCACGAATCCTTTTCGTGGCTGCATATTCCACATTGCCGTCAACAGGCTTCAAGTCTTACGACGTTAGCTTGGGAATCCCTCCGGCTTGGCCTGGGCAGGGATTGGACGCCATCGGTTATCTTCAGGACTCTTAGTCCAATTTGTATCTTGTCCGTAGTCGGACACTATGTTGTTTTTCTTCCGCTGTTATTTGGATCTTTGTATCGTATCAGTTGTATCCTTGACTCGTTTGAGTCGTCTTGTATATCCTCCTCTGTTGTTGTTGTGGATTATTCGTGAACTGTTGTAATGTTATCACAAGTGGCAATCTGAAATCGGTTATTATGCGGATTTGGGCGGAAATGCCGAAATCTGCATAGTGCCCGATCCCGGGGCGTCACAAATGGTATCAGAGCCAGGTTTCCGATTCCCGATGTTGTTTCGATACGAATGGTTATCGAAGCAACGGGTCCGCAAAGCCTGTAGGATAACCTCGCTAACGGTCGTGTTTCTAGAGTGTCAAAAACTATTTGTGCAAAACCTGTTTTTGGAAACATCTCGATAGGATTCTTTTTTATTCCTTTCCTCTATTCTACTTCTCCTTCTATCTCATTTGTTTTGGAGTCTCTTCTCGTATCTATCTTTCAAAGTGTTAGGATCCTACGTGGGATGGACGTTCTCTTAGCCTGTTACCCTAATAGGTTCGAACTTCAGAAGGTTCTTAGTGGAAGAGCATCCACATCAACACGAGTAAGATTCCCTTGTTAGTGGTGTCGAGGAGATCAACAATGTGGCCGAAGACTCGATAGATCTGACTTTTCCCTCTCTCTTGGCGTTGGAGCGGATTGCGAGGGCGCAATCCCTTGTTAGTGGTGTCGGCTGTAACACCCGGGGATTCCCCCCCCCCAATTAGTTTGTGTGTTTTTCCTTTTTGCATCATCATGTCATCATGCATTGCATTGCATTACATTTTTCTTGTTTTGTTTTGTTGAATCCTTAAAATTGTTTTCTATCAAACCAATTCAAAATTGTCCACTCAAAAATATTTTTTTGGTACTGTTTTCAAAATCTTGAGATGATTTATAAGTGAGTCAATGTTTCATCTAAATTATTTTACAAACATTGTTTTCCCTATTTAAAACCCCTCCTATCTCTCTGAAAATAATAATAAAAAGGAAAGAAAAAAAAGGTTTTAGAGGGAGAGAGAAGCCTAGCTGGCCCAGCCCAACAAACCAGCCCACCCACCCCGATCTTCTTCTCCGTACGGACACGAGGATGAAGCACCTCCTGTCGCTGTCCACCTCCCCACCATGGTCCCCTCCTCCACCTTCTCCCTTTCCCCTCCCTTAAAGCCTCCTCCCCCTCCATGAAACCCTAACCCTAGCCTCTCTTTCCTCCCAGCCGCCGCCATCTCTTCCCCTCTCCTTCCTCCCCTTCGAGCTCCACTCCCTCTGTCTTTCTCTGAACTTTCTGAACCCGGAACAAAGCCCTCCATGGCCGAACCTTGGTGGCCGCCGCGCCGTCGCCGTGGTTGTTGTCAGTCCGAGCTGAGTACGGGAATGGAACCAGGAGGGATCCCTCCCCGTCCTTGCCGAAGAAACCGAGGCAGAGCTGCCCCGGACGACACCCGGCGAGCTCGTCTTCCTCCTCCGTCCATATGTAGGAAGGCGTCATCTACCTCGTCTCCTCTACATCTCTGGTCATCACCGGCCTCGATCGTCTACTCCAAGCCCCTCCCGGTGAGAATCCCATTCGTTTTCCGCCGTTCACCCTTGCCCTAGTCGAGCGTCCGCCGCTACAGGAGGTCGTCGTCCTTGCTCTGTATCCGTTCTGCTCTCTGAATCGTTGCTGTTCGTAAAAATTCAGTTAACATTGTCCTGCAGCCTCTTATTTCGCACGGATCTGTATCTATACACAAGCGTGCAGATAGCCCAGTGGCTTGTGCCCCGTACCGCACCGGAGAGATCCTGGGATCGAATCCCCGCTCCGGCCGAAAGGCACCCCTTTTTTCCTCTTTTCCATCCGCGCACGGGGCCCACTGTCATTGACTCCGGTGGCCACCGTGTCTCCACCCCGCCTCGTCAACACCGCGTGGCGCTTGGGCCCACTCGTCAGTCGCTCTGGCTAGGGTGCCCGGTGGTAGGAAGCGCCCCAGATCCAGATCGGATCTGGAACTTTTCCGTTCCACCCCCTAGCCTTTCCAGTTTTGCACGGTAACCCTTCCACTCTTTGTTTCCAACACGCCTAGGTCCCTGCTTTTGACAGATTGACCCCTGGTTTTCAAAATTGAATACCAAATTCATATTAACTCCAATTTAACAAAGTAAAATATGTTTTCCATGCAAAATTAAATAATCTCTCCAAATATAAACTTTGTTTTCTGTTTTGAATAATTTAAATTGCTGAAAACAATAATTATTTGTTTAATGCATTTAAAATTGCCAATTTAATTACTTGCTCATTTCAAACCCAAATTCAACATATAAAATATGTTTTCCAATCAAAATTCTCTGTACTTTTCAAATATACAATTTGTTTACTGTTTTTCCTAATTAAAAGTGGTGCAATAATTCAATGCTTTAATTAAACCTTTTAAATTGCAAAAATTCATAATTAAATATTTAAAATCCCAAATTTGGCAAATGAGATATCACATTGAAACTAATGTTGTATACATTCTGTTTTCATCATCCACCATGCCATTTAATCACTTCAACCTAATGTTTGCTTATAATTCACTTAAATAACTATGCATGCACCTGGGATTTTCCAAATGCAACCTTATCTTTGCATTTGGGCCCATTTAAAATGTTTCATCATGTCTTGTATTTATTTTGATGCACCCTTTAACTTGTCATGCATATAAAATAGGATCATGCTGGACATTTTGCCGTAGTAGTAATTGTTGCATCCGGTGTTTGTTCTAGTTCGTTGCTTCTTCGCGGATAGGACGTTGAGATGATGTGAGCAACGACAAGTTCTGCGGATGTACCTCTACTTGCTGGATCTCAGGCAAGTATACTCACTTGCTACCTATGGCTGCCTTTCATCACTTGTTACCGATTCTTTCCGTTGTCTTTATCCTAGCCCCTAGTATTTTTGATGCTTGTGTTCCGATCCCATCACATGATTACTCTGCTGCCACGATATTGCCTTACCTCCACACCTATAACCCTGTTGTTGTTGGCCCGTGTCGTACTAGCATGCTTAGGTTTGTTTGCGCCCGAGTCTTGTTGTCCTTTGTCGTATCACCTGTTTAGTTGATAGTTGGGTTTCAATTTAATCAACAACATGTTAATGTTTGGGGTAATAATAATTTGATGATAAGGCACCGGCAGGAGGCCCGGCGTGGTTTTGGAGCCTGCTAGTGTCGAACTTAGGAAAAGAGTCTTGTCCATTGATCCATGATGAGCGCGCTAACCGCATCCAGGAGGTAGTATGGGACCCCCCTCGACTTAGACCTGATTTGCAGCTTGTCCGAAGAGCCACACTTAGTTCGGGTGTTCCATTTGCTAATACGCATGAATGGTTGGGCCCCCCATGGTTACTGTTGATGATGATAATGATGCATATAGGGCGAGGCCTGTGGTGCCGGGGGGTGTGGTTTTCACCCTTGCGCTTAGGTTAGGTCGGACTGGCCAGGACCTTATAGCTCCGTGGCTCCTAGGATGGGTTGTAGAGACGGTTTGGGTCGTGTCGAGCCAACCTGAGTTTTAGTTGGTGGCTTGAGTGTGTACGGGTACTGTAGCGCACCCTGCAGGGATGAATCTTCTCGAGAAGTCGTGTTGTCCGCGGTTATGTGACGACTTGGTGAAAGTGCTAGCTAACAAGTACTCAGACAACTTACACCTAATGATAATAACTTGACTAGTAATATAGTATTACCTTCACCATAAAAATGAATGTCACCTTAATCAACAGCGTGAGTTTCCTTGGGTTGCTTCCTTAGTAGGGGGTAACACTGGATGGGTATTGTTTGGTGAGTAGTTGTAGTTGGTTCTGATACGCTCTCTGATCCCTTTCTATTAGCCGGAAGTTGTAGCGCGTCTCTGTAGTTAGTTAGTGCAGCCCGTTGCCGCTTCTTTGCAATAATCCCTTCCTTCCCTTGTACCCAAAGTATTTGTATCTTGTGATGATTGGTTACGCTGGTATCTTGTGAGTATGGTTTATCCACTTGCCAGTACTTAATAGTACTGACCCACGAATCCTTTTCGTGGCTGCATATTCCACATTGCAGTCAACAGGCTTGAAGTCTGACGACGTTAGCTTGGGAATCCCTCCGGCTTGGCATGGGCAGGGATTGGACGCCATCGGTTATCTTTAGAACTCTTAGTCCAATTTGTATCTTGTACGTAGTCGGACACTATGTTATTTTTCTTCCGCTGTTATTTGGATCTTTGTATCGTATCAGTTGTATCCTTGACTCGTTTGAGTCGTCTTGTATATCCTCCTCTGTTGTTGTTGTGGATTATTCGTGAACTGTTGTAATGTTATCACAAGTGGCAATCTGAAATCGGTTATTATGCGGATTTGGGTGGAAATACCGAAATCTGCATAGTGCCCGATCTCGGGGCGTCACAATAACCAGGCTAACCATCTTTGGCTTGAACATCCAGTTCTACCTGCTACAATGCATGCTTATTTTAAC
>JAPCYS010003285.1:0-18750 GCA_028641055.1 Alopecurus myosuroides | reverse complement strand
GCAATCACTTTGCATCATGAGAAGTAACTCAAATAAAAGATCATGAATAACAATGCAAAGAAAGATATACGTTTGTTTCAAGTATATAGAGAACATGTCAAAGTGATATTTCGCTAGTCCTTAAGAGTGGGGCAAAACATAAATGCCAGGACACCTTCAAAGTTCAAGAGGAAGACTGGAACAAATAATTAGAGAACAAGCAATAACACATCATGAATAAATTAATAATGTTTCTGGGACAAATGCACATAAAACTCAGAATGGCAAAAATGCTCTCTCAACTGTTCATAAAGTTAGAATATGGAGACTCAACATAAAAGTAAAAGAAAGGCCTTCGCAGAGGGAATCATGGATCACTCATGTGCTAGAGGTTTTATTTTATTAAACATAGGTATAAAAAGTTTGACACTCCTCCCAACCATCTTTCACAAACCATGGCTAACCGAATCCTCGGGTACCTGCCAACAATCACATACCATGGAGGAGTGTCTATATTTTAAGACAGGTGTATGCTTATGTCAACGAATGGTAAACAGAAAATACAGTACGTCACAAGCCAACTAGACTTCACAAGAGAGCCTCCCATAGAAGGACGCATCTAGGTAGAAACTCATCTCTCTTTCTCTTTTGTTTACACAATTATGCTTTGACTAATAAATCAAGGGCAAAAATAGTGAAGAGAGTTTGTGTTATTAATTTGGGGCTGGGCGCCCCGCTAACAGCTCTTCTATCATTGGATAAGCGGATGAAGCCACTAGTCTAGGGTGTGAAAGGCCAATCAACAAGTGATATAAAGATCCTCTATTTACGTCCTCATGAGCTAGAACAGGAGCACAAAACAAGAGTAATTTTGAAAGTTTTAAAGGTAACACATGAGAAATTTACTTTGGAGTGGCGGTTAATTACCACATGTAGGTAGGTATGGTGGACACAATGGGAAAACTTTGGTTTTTGGGAGTTGGATGCACGAGTAGAGCTCATACTCATTACATGTGGAGGCTAGCAAAAGACTAGGAGCGAGAAATCAAGAGAGCATAAGAGCCATAATCATGCATAGCGACATAAACATCATTAATCAAAGCATAAGTGGTACCACAAGTTCAAAAAATAAATGATCATGGAGGCTATTCGTGACTGGTTCATAGTCATAAACACGGTGTGAGCATGCCCCAAGTCAACCAAAAAAACATTCAAAAGAGAACACCACAAATTTATGCTTCAATACGACAAGAACAACTCTTGATTATTTCAATGGCACATCAAACACTCTCAGCTATTTGAGGCTAATCATGATACTCAATAACCATAAGGCTTTAAAACTAAATAAACCTCTAGTATGATATGAAAAATTCTACACACAGTCTATACAAGCTTCTACTTGCACCGTTAAAAATTCTACCTCAAGCAGCAATTTCTTTTCCCAACAAGCACCATACAGATCATGCTTTCACAAAAACTCTCTAAATGCTAGAGTAATAAAACATGAGAGGACTCAAATAAATCTACTAAAACTAACAACACTGAATAAGAGATGCAATGAAAACAAGAGCTAAACAGGAATTTTTGCAGCAATTAGAAAAAACACTAAGAATACAAGCATAACGAGTATTCGAACAAAAAAGCGGAGAGTTTCCCTCTCCAAAACAAAGAATGCTAGGATACAACTATATTATTGCAGAAATAAAAACAAAATAAAACAACGGAAAACAAAAGAAAAACAAAGAAAAACAAACATACGCTCCTAGTAAACTTCATATGATGTGACCGAATAAAAATATAGTTTCACGAGAAGTGACCTGATAGATAGTTGATGAAGAAGGGGATGCCTTGGGCATACCCCAAGCTTAGATGCTTGAGTCTTCTAAAAATATGCTTGGATGAACCACGGAGGCATCCCCAAGCTTTGACCTTGCACTCTTCTTGATCACATATATCACCTCTTCTCTTGACCCTTCAAAACTTCCTTCACACCACACTCAAACAGTGATTCACATTAGAGGGTTAGTGCAAGAATTGAAAATCCATTGGTTCTGTACGGCACAAGTGCTATTGATACTTTTAAACATTAGCTACATCCACTGATGTTTTGTGAAGCAAAGAAATCCACTTGAGATTGCCAAAGAGCAAATGCAAGAAAAATAGCAGAATCTGTCAAAACTAGAACTGTCTATAAAGACGATTTTTTTCGAGACTTACGTTGATCAGATCGAAAAAATTAAAGAACTAAAAAAATTAGGAATTAGATTAGAAATAAGCACAAAACAATTCAGATCATTCTGATCTTCCAGGATTTTATACGATTTTGTATGCTGAACAGCAGAAATCTCTTTCATGCGCAGAAATCCGAAAACCAACTCCAACTCTCGTTAGAAACCTTACTTGACACTAATAAAACATGAAAAAAAGATACAAAGGAGTTTCTACATAATTATAAAACCCCTTGACTCAAAGAAAACATAGAAACCATGGGTTTACTTCCAAGAAGATTTTTTATTTAATGAAGAAAATAGAAAGTTAAAGCTTAGCTAGGCCCAGAAAAGTGGAATCAAGTATTTCCATGTGAAGAAGCATACAAATTGTAACTTGTTCGACTAAAGGAATCAAAAGGAAACTTAATTCTCTTTCTAGGTAACTTTCTTGAGTGGTAACTGAAATTTAATATTCCCTTCTTTCATATCAATAACAGAACCAACAGTTCTAAGAAAAGGTCTTCCCAGAACAATTGGACAAGAAGCATTGCATTCAATATTCAAGACAAAAAAATCAACATGGACAAGAGTATTATTAACCATGATAAGAATATCATCAACTCTCCCCAAAGGTTTCTTTCTAACATTATCAATAAGACGAATATCCAAATAACAAGGTTCCAATGGTGGTAAATCAAGAATATCATAGAGTTTCTTGGGCATAACAGAGATACTAGCACCAAGATCACATAAAGCATTTAAATAAAAATCATTTACTTTCATTTTAATAATAGGTTCCCAACCATCATCTAGCTTCCTAGGGATAGAGGCTTCACATCTTAATTCATCCTCTCTAATTTGCATGAGAGCATTTATAATGTGTTTTGTGAAAGCCATATTCATAGCACTAGCATTAGGACAACTAGCAAGCTTTTGTAAGAAATTAATCACTTCAGTTATGTTGCAATCATAAAAGTCAAGGTCATTTTTATCAAATATAATGGGACCATTGTCTCCCATGTTTCTAAAAATTTCATCACTTCTATTAGGAGCCTTTTTAGCAGTTTTGCATTTTTTACTAGCAGGAGTGGGAGTGTTTCCAACACCAATTACCTTAACATATATAGTAGAAGGTTTTCTAGCATGAGAAGCTTCAGTTTTACTAGTGGTGGTAATGGTGCAAACATTAGCTATATTATTCGTTCTAGCTATTTCATCTTCTCTTTCCCATCTAGCATGCAATTCAGGTAACATCTAACATTATCATCAATTCGAATTTGGATGGCATTCAAAGTTTTAATTTAATTAACATCATGATTCATAACCTTTAGTTTCAGAAAATCAACATCAAGAGCAAGACTATCAACTTTAGAACCAAGAACATTAATTTTGCCAAAATTTTCCTCAACAGATTTATCAAAAGTAGTTTGTGTACCAATAAAATTCTTAAGCATGTTCTCAAGATCAGAGGGTACACTTTTGTTGTTATTGTAGGAATTACCAAAAGAATTACCATAAGCATTTCTATTATTGGGAGGATATGGCCTATAATTGTTGCTACCAAAATTATTCCTATAAGCATTGGTGTTGAAATTATTATTTTTAATGAAGTTCACATCAACATGCTCTTCGTGAGGAACCAAAGAGGATAAAGGAACATTATTTGGATCAATAGGAGCATGGAAATTCACAAGCATAGACATAATAGCATCAAGTCTCTAATTCAAAGAGGAGGTTTCTTCAACAGAATTTACCTTCTTACCAGTTGTAGCTCTCTAAGTGTTCCACTCACAATAATTTACCATCATATAATAAAGAAGCTTTTTTGCTGACCCCAAGGTCATGGACATAAAGGTTCCTCCAGCAGCTGAATCCAGAATGTTTCTTGAAGAAAAATTCAGGCCTGCATAAAAAGTTTAGATGACCATCCAAGTAGTCAGTCCATGAGTGAGACAATTCTTTACTAAAGATGTCATTCTTTCCCAAGCTTTAGCAACATGCTCATTATCAAGTTGCTTAAAATTAATAATTCTACTTCTTAAAGATAATCTCTTGGCGGGAGGATAATATTTTACAATTAAAGCATCTTTGCACTTAGTCCAAGAATCAATACTATTTCTAGGCAAAGACAATAACCATTCTTTAGCTCTTCCTCTTAAAGAGAAAGGAAAAAATTTCGGTTTAATAATATCTCCATCTACATCTTTATATTTTTGCACATAGTTCAACCAAATTATTAAGATGGGCAGCAGCATCATCAGTACTAACACCAGAAAATTGCTCTCTCATAACAAGGTTTAACAGGGCAGGTTTTATCTCATAAAAATCAGCAATAGGAGCAGGTGGAGCAATAGGTGTGCTAATGAAATCATTGTTGTTGGTGCTACTAAAGTCGCACAACTTAGTGTTCTCAGGAGTAGTCATTTTGACAAGACTAAAACCAAGAATAAAACTACAACTAGAATAAGAAATATTTTGTGTGTGTTTTTGATAAAGAGAAGCAAACAAGACAAAATAAAATAAACTAAGCAAAACAAAATCAAAGAAAAGAGATTGGAAGTGAGAGACTTCTCTTGTATAAATTCTCTTTCTCCGCGGCAACGGCGCCATAAAAGCTTGATGGAGTGTAGACACACGCTCGTTGGGAGACCCCAAGCGCAAGGTGTATAGAGTGCCGCAACAAGTTTTCCCTCAGAAAGGAAAACAAGGTTCAATCGACCAGTAGGAGGAAGAAGCACCTCTGAAGGTTGATGCAACTGAGATGGCAGGGCGCACTACAGGTTCAGCAGTAACGTGGAACCTACACAACACAATCAAATTACTTTTCCCCAACAAAGCAGTGAGGTTGTCAATCTCACCGGTTTTGGTGAACACAAAGAGGTTAAATGTATGGTATGGAAAAAAATAGGAAAACAGTAGGAACAATATGAAAGAAATAGGTGTTTTATCAGTATGAGGAAAATGAACCGGGGTCTACAGTTCACTAGTGGTGTATCTCCGTGAAAGATAAATAACATGTGTGGTGAACAAATTGCAGCTGGGCAATTGACATAATGAAGGCTGCACCATAATGCACATGCAATACATAAAGATTACTATGTGATTCAAGCGGGCATTACAACAAAATACATAGACCATTATCGAACTGCATCTATGACCAAAAATCCACCCTCCAAATATCATCCGAACAAATGTTGGGTATTAAGTTGCAAGCAACAGATAATCGCAGTAAGCAAAGTGTGTAATGTAAACAATAATATCATCCTTAGACAAAGCATTGTTGTTTTCTCCCTAATGGCAACAACACATCCTCCATCCGTCACGTTTCTGTCACTCGAGGACAGATGAAAAGGAGGCATGAACCCCCTATCGAGCATAAATACTCCCTCTTGGAGTTACTAGCATCTAATTGGCAAGATCATCTACTAATAACGGAGAGCATGCAAGATCATGAATAACATAAGAATGAAGGTAACATGATACATTAGTAATCAGAAGACATAGCATTCAACATTCATCAGATCCCAGCAAACACAACATGTAGCATTACATAAAGATGATCTTGATCATGTTAGGCAGCTCGCAAGATCTAAACATGAGGTACAAAGTAGAGAGAACAACCATCTAGCTACTGCTATGGACCCGTAGTCCAGGGATGAACTACTCACGCATCACTTCGGAGGAGGGCATGGTGGTGTAGACCCCTCCGGTGATGATTTCCCCCTCTGGCAGGGTGCCGAGGAGAGCTCCAGAACCCTCCCAATCTCGGGATGACGGTGACGGCGGCCTCGGGTGTTTCTCGGAAAAAAGTGGTATATCTCTAGGGTTTATGTATCGAGGGGATTGAATAGGCAAAAGGGCAGAGGCGGTGGAGGCATGGGGGCACCACACCACCCCCGGCGCGGCCAAGGGGCACCGTCCTATGGTCTGGGCCCCCGAGGCCCCCCTCCGGGTCTCTTCAGGACTCCGTGGAACCTTCGGGAATTCTAAGACTTCCGGGCTTCGAATTTTCCAATTCCGAGAATATTTCCAGAACAACGTTTTTGAAACCAAAAAACAGCAGAAAACAGGGAACTGGCTCTGTGGCATCTTGGTAATAGGTTAGTCCGGAAAATCGATAAAAATGACATAAAGTGTATAGAAAACATGTGGAAAACAATAAGAAAATAACATGAGAAATTAAGGATACGTTTATGACGTATCAACTCCTACGATGTTTCTTTTCCCTGAAAGAGCTATGTGACGCTTCGGCTCATCGTATGATGTATTTGGCTGCTTATTTATTTTCTTTTTTCGGTCTAGAGGACATGTCCTTCACATAGAAGACCTGAGCCATATCATTGGCTAGGACGAATGGTTCGTCATTGTAACCAATATTATTGAGATCCACTATATTCATTCCGTGCAACGGGTCTATGTTTAACCCTTATCCATTCAGGTCGACCCATTTGCACCGATACAAAGGCACCTGAAAAGAAGGTCCATAGTCAAGTTCCCATATCTCCTCTATGTAACTATAGTATGTGTCCTTTTTCCCATTCTCGTTAGTTCCATAAAAGCGGACACCACTGTTTTGGTTGCTGGTCTACTTATCTTGGGCGATCGTGTAAAATGTATTCCCATTTATCTCGTACCCTTGGAAACGCACAATAGACGAAGATGGTGACCCGGACAACAAGTAGAGCTGATCGCCAAAAGTGGTGTAAAATATAAGATGCGTTTGCAACCAACTGCCGAAAGTATCCATGTGTTTGGGTTTAATATATTAGTCATCCTTCCGCGGGTTTGTGGAGCGTACAATATTCTTGTGTTCCTTGAGATACGGAGCCACAAAGGTGGAATTTTTTAGAACCGTGTAGTGTGCTTCAGTAAAATAATGCCGTCCCTGGGTATCATTGTTTTCTTTCCTAGCGTTCACTTTCCCCTCAGTCTCCCCTCATGCCGCGATTCAGGAATACCAATCGTCTTAAGGCCAGGAATAAAGTTAACACAGAACCCAATGACCTCCTCTGTTCCATAGCCCTTGGAGATGCTTTCTTCTGGCCTAGCACGGTTATGAACATATTTCTTCAAGACTCCCATGAACCTCTCAAAGGGGAACATATTGTGTAGAAATACCAGAGCGAGGATATGAATCTCTTCTACTAGGTGAACGAGAAGATGCGTCATAATGTTGAAGAAGGATGGTGGGGACACCAACTCAAAACTAACAAGACATTGGACGTACCACATCCCTCTTTAACCTTTGCAAACTTTCTGGATCGATTACCGACTGAGATATTGCATTGAGGAATGCACATAGCTTCATAATGGGTACTCGGAACATTTTTCGGTAAAATCCCCTTCAATGCAATCGGAAGCAACAGGGTCATAATCATGTGGTAGGCATGAGACTTCAGATTTTGGAATTTTTCTCTGCCATATTTATTATCCCCTTTATATTTGACGACAAGCCAGACGGCACCTTGATACTATAAAGGACTTCAAAAAATATTTCCTTCTCTGCTTTGGTAAGAGCGTAGCTGGTTAAGTAATGACGCCATGTATCTGTGTGCTTGTTGTTTGGGTCTTTCATACGTTGCTGGTCCTCCCGTGCTTCTGATGTATTTTTTGACTTCCCATACACGCCCAGGAAGCATAGAAGGTTTACGCAAAGATTCTTCGTCACATGAATCACGTCGATTGAAGAGCGGACCTCTAGGAATTTCCAATAGGGTAGCTCCTAAAATATAGATTTCTTCTTCTACACGGGCGTGCGTCCGGTAGCGGGGTCGTTCGGAACAGATAGACTGCCGGGACCCTTCCCAAAGATTAATTCTAGGTCCTTGACCATACCAAATACAACATTACCACTACGAAGGCCAGGCTTCTTTTGGGTATATGCCCCACCTCTGAAATGCTTGCCTCCTTTCTTTCTTACGGGATGCTTGATCGGAAAAAATCTAGGATGCCCCAGGTATATAACCTTCTTACACTTATCCAAATATACACTATCATTCTTATCTAAACAGTGCGTGCATGCATTGTATCCCTTGTTTGTATGTCCGGAAATGTTACTAAGAGCAGGCCAATTATTGATGGCTACGAAAAGCAACGCCCGTAGGTCAAATGGCTTTTGTTTGTTCTCATCTCACACACGTACACCTGGTTTGCCCCACAACTGTAAGAGTTCTTCCACTAATTGGCTTAGGTACACATATATGTCGTTGCCAGGTTGCCTTGGCCCTTGGATGAGCACTAGCATCATAATGAACTTGTGCTTCATGCACAACAAAGGAGGAAGATCTAGATACATAGAGTCACGGGCCATGTGGTGTGATTGTAGCTCTGCTGACTAAATGAATTCATGCCATCTGTACTTAGACCAAACCTTAAATTCCTTGCGTCACTTGCAAAATCTTTGAACTCTTTGTCGATATTTCTCCATTGCGACCCATCAGCGGGGTGTCCCAACTTTCAGTCTTTCTTATGGTCTTCTTTATGCAATTGCAACAACCTGGCATGCTCTTTGTTTCTAAACAGACGTTTCAACCGTGGTATTATATGAGCATACCACATCACCTTGCCAGAAACCCTCTTACAGGGGGGGGCGCTCACCGTCAACATCACTAGAGTCATCTCGTCTGATCTTATACCGCAGTGCAGTGCATACCGGACATTCATCCAAATTCTTATACTTCTCACCACGGTACAGGATGCAGTCATTAATGCATGTATGTATCTTCTGCACATCTAATCCTAGGGGGCAGAGCGCCTTATTTTCTTCGTACATACTGTTAGATAATTCGTTATCCCTTGGAAGCTTCGACTTCATTATTTTTAGTAACCTCTCAAATTCCTTGTCAGCCACACTGTTCTCTGCCTTCCATTTCAGCAACTCCAGTGTGGTACCGAGCTTTGTGTTGCCATCTTCTCAATTTGGGTACAACAAATTTTTCTGATTCTGTAACATTTCGTCCAACTTCAACCTCTCTAATTCACTTTCGCAGTCTTCCCTTGCATCAGCAATAACTCGACCAAGATCATCAGCGGGCTCATCTGATGCCCGTTCTGGATTTTCTCCTCCTTCTTCTGCATTTTCTTCCATAGTATCACCATATTCAGAGATCATAGAATCCTCTTGTTCTTTTTCATTGTCTTCCATCACAACCCCTCTTTCTCCATGATTAGTTCAACAATTATAGGTAGGCATGAAACCTCTCCGAAGCAGGTGGCCGTGAAGGACTCTCAAGGAAGAGTGCTCCCTAACGTTCCGACAGTCAACACATGGGCAACACATAAAGGCATTTTCTTTGTTCACCTCAGCTACACCGAGAAATTCATCCAAGCCTGCCCTATACTCGGAAGTGCGTCGGTCACCATAAATCCATCGCTTACGTGCATCCATCTGCATCGTATAATTAAATTTTTAAAAAACCATTACGATAACATATTTTAATACTAAAATGACCACCGTACATCGACAAATATAATATTTTTGTATCAATTACAGATGAAAAGAATAAGGTGCTAACCTCGATCGAGGATATCATTTTGTGTGAATTTAAGTGTGGCTCGAGTATTTCGTCGAACACCTCGTGTGCGTAGCAAAGGAACACAAAAACTAGCACCTACCTGTCACACCTCCTAGCAGAAAAAAATAGAGAAGTGAAGTGGCTGGGAGACTGGTATATATAGGGAAGTGGGCATTCGTTCCGGTTCGTGGCTTGAACCGGGACCAATTCCACTACGCTGGCCATGTGACGTGTGGCAGGGCATTGGTCCCGGTTCAAGCCACGAACCAGGGTGAATGTCGCCTTTTGAACCGGGACGTATGCCCCACAGAGCACTGGTCGTCGGGACGAATGGTTTGGCGAGCCTTGGACGAAAGGCCCAGTTTCTACTAGTGTAGTGTTCACATAGTTTGACTTCTGAAAAAAAATTGTACATCTTCTTAATTAACAGAATAGATGTAGTAGTTAACTATATTTCCACTTTTGTGCACGGCCTATTATTTCAGAAATTGGAAGGAACGCTTTTCTGTGCAGACAAGAAGCACATTACATGCAAGATTACACAATAATGGAATCTTATATAAAAGTAGTATAATCGGCCAAATTTTATATTATTTTTTATTACTACAAGAGGTACTATTCCATACAAAGCATGCACACGTTCTCGACTCACTATTGAACCCGCTATGTCTTGGAAGAGACAATTGTACATGAACATACAAGTAGAGAATCAACGCCAAGTGTTCGCTTTGACTCTAGAAATGTCTATGAATATGATTACCTACTATACTCTAGAACCCTTCGTAAACTTTTTTGATAACTATCATGATATTAAAAATATTATAATACTGACGCAATATAGTTTATTAAATGCCAAAAGTAATTCGGTAAAGAATCATTGTAACAAAATAAAGTTCAAATTAGCACAACGCAAGTCTATTGAACCATGATAAACATTACAACCATATACTGGAGACCACTAAAACAAACAACAACACTACCCTATGAACTTGCCAACTAAGTAAATTATAATTATTAAGAATGTAGCATGATAAAACTAATAAACGAGTGGTATAAAAGTTTCGTATAACTTACACTTATACAAAGTTTGGATAAATTCCAGTGGCACATGGCCCCAACTTCACTAGACCCCAAGCTATCATATATGTACCGCATTAGCGATTCAGGTGTAAGAGAAATTTTTGATCCATGTGCCAGCTATCACCTCTGCTGAGCGGGCTTCGGTTGACTCCTGTTGAATCCATCTATAAAATAAACTCTAACTAGCGACCAAGATGTTCTCATAGAAAAAGTATCAACCGCCGAAGCACACATGGAGCAAATAAAAAAGAAATTAGCGACATGGTGATTTCTCTAAAAAGCAATGAAAATAATGCGTATTTTATAAAAGCGGGGCTGTCAAGCCTTTTATTTTAAAAAACAAGGCTTATAATTTTTTTCATAATTCAAACAACATAAAGTTTGATCAAGTTTATAGAATAAACAATCAATGGCTATAATATCCTATAGATAAATTATAGTTTATCCTGCATTCCATAAGATTGATTTGACATTATAGAGGTTGATAGTTTATCTAATATTTTGGTCAAACTTCACACTACCAGTAAAAACCCTAGTGATGGTGTGCGGCTTTTGTCATTGGTGACGTGCATTTGGAACTCCGCTGGTTACATGCCACTGGTACACTCAGAATTAACGAATTAACTTGTTTACCATGTCTAGAAAAAGTAATACTCCTTTTATAATGGAGCGGGTAGCGGGAACCTTCTGCGAGTGAATTGTCGAGGACACACACCTGATAAGTGTTACCAGTGGCGTGTTTACTGCATGCCACTAGTGTGCGTTAGTTTTGGTGTACCAATTGCACACTACTTGTGCTGAATTTAATCAAAATTAGGGAAATTGGGCAAATGATGTGAGGGAAATTAGGGAAATTTATCTTGTGGAGAAACGGGTGTTTACTGCCTCTACGACTACCAAAGAGAATATTTTTATAGTATAAAGGTTTAACACGACATCTAGTGTTGATCCTGAGATTTACACCTCGGGTCCTTGATCAAATGGCGTTCCTAAAACTAATGATGATTCTAGTCAAATGGAGATCGAGAAGCAAACGAGGATCTTTAAAATGATAATAATGCTCCACCACCCCATTTGGTGAGAAGAACACGACGTAAAATAAAAAATGATATCACATTGTAGATATCACTTACAATGTGAGGATGTAAATGATATATGAAAAGTAGAGGATTCTTTCTCATACAAGGAGGTCATTATGAGTGAAAAATGGTCGAAATGGGTACATGTCATGAAAGACAAGTTGAAGTCTATGGGGACAAACGATGTTTGGAGCTCAGTAGAATTTCCTATTGGATATAAAAGAGTAGGCTACAAGTGGGCTTACGAAACTAAATATGGCACCCAAGGGAATGTAAAAAAAATTAGGGCAAGGCTACATGCAAAAAGATTTCACACAAAGATAAGGAATTTACTTCAACGGAACATTCCCCATTGTGTCACAAAAAATTCTTCTATAATAGCGATGGCATTAGTAGCTCATTTTTATTTAAATCTATAGTCGATGGATGTTAAAGCAACACTCCTAAATGGTGAATTCAATGAATACATTTTTTTTAGAAATGGAGGGTCTACCCCCAGGAATTCAATGAATACATGACTCAACTGGAAGGATATGAGGAAGGAAAATAATGCATGTCATGTCGTCTAAGAAAATCATTTATGGCTTGAAGCCAGCTTCAAGAAAATGGTACCTGACGATAGATAAGATTATCTACTTTTGGATTTACGAAAAATGTGGTGGACAATTTCATATGTGTAAATTTAAAGTCATCATATTCACAATTATAATACCATGCATCGATAATGATATGCTGCATGGGGCCAAGACATATCTTTCATCCAATTTTGATATGAAAGATCTCAGTGAAGCCCCGTATATTCTTGGCATTTAGATCCAGAGAGATAGGTAAAAAGGTACATAAGGACTACCTCAGAAAGCACACTTTTAGAGTGTTTTGAAGAAATAATTGTCTTCCTTGCCTACTCTATAGTTCAAGGAGATACGTTTGGACATTTCAATGTCCGGGAACCATATTAAAACGGACTAGACGACGTTGCTTTCTTATTCTTTAGCTATTGGAAGCACCATGTATGCTCAAGTATGTACGCATCCTGATTTTTTCTTTTGCAACCCGGATACTTGTTAGATACCAATCAAATCAAGGAATAAAGTCTTGTGTTAGACGTAAGGTAAAAAAAACTTCATGCTTACATATCAAAATCATCCGTGTGTGCGTGTGTGTGTTTCTATGGATAGTAAGAAAGACACAGCAGATTATATGTTTACACTCGTCAGAGGAGCTATATTGCGGAAAAGATCCAAACAAACGATTAACTTTTTATTTACAAGGAAATCAAAATTTATGCCATTTTGTGAGGCCAATAGGCTATATGGATACTTTTTCATAACCAGACTTAAAGTGGTCAAAAACATTTCGAAAGCACTTGTATTATACTACCATAGTGAACCCAAGGTTTATATATGATTAACAACAAGTAATGTGCTGCTACCGAGCACAATGATATTAATTATCACATTTTGAAACGTACAATACAATATCGAACAGTTAACATCAAGCACATAAGTACACCTCATATGCTTGCACATCCGTTAAATAAAGGCTTACCACCGAGAATTTTTGTTTGCATGTTGACGACATAGGATTAATTGACGCATTATGATCCTGGAATAATGACCGCTAAAATGAACCACTCCAAATAGATAAAATGTTTTCCATCTGGAAGTAGACTAGTGTACTATAGGTACAAGAGGTTACGGTGGCATTTCATTTGTGGTTGTAACACCTTAGTTAGGACATGCGCAAGCACAACAGTGAGTCTAGCTAGGAAGGTCATGGGCAGCAATGGATTGCCGGAGCTCGGTGATGTGTAGCCAACAACGAGCAAGCATAAATGGCTACAATTACATCCTCCACCCTGTGGTGAATGTGAGAGATCTAGGAAGGGAATGAATATGACAGGCGGACCTGAATCGTCAGTGAGAGTAGCACATTATCCTGGCTGGGATTATAATATTCCTGGTGCGCCAAACAGGTGACCGGGATTAACAAGTTCAGAGTTACGACATTTGTGATTCAAAGTACAGGGTTTGATTTATCCTTTGTGTACAAGTTCAAGGTTCATTTTGAACTTTTTCCTAAAAACATCACCTAATCTCTCTGTAAAGATACTGTAAGTCCGATCCGTGCATGTTAATGTGGTCGAAATGACTAAATTGATACTACGCCAGGAAAATGCGGATGATATATTCGGTGAGAAATAATAGGAAATATATTTTGGTTCTCCCTTCTTATGCCATGCTCCTTTGGTGCTTATACGTGTAATCTAGCAAGGTGCATGGCTGATAGCTCCATGCAATTCAATTTTTCCTTGTTATAGAAAACTTTTGTCCTTTCGTGGCTACCAAAGGAAAAACAGTCAAATTGTAAAGAAATAGATAGAGGGTTAGCTCTATCGGCCAGTAGGAGCCTCGTCTTGCGGAAATCCACTTTTGCTTGCAAAAGCATATGCTCTTGCCAAAAAGTTACAATTTTTTTTTCATGTGCACATCCAAACATTGTAAGTTCGGCTGTCGAAAAAGAAAACATTTTTGGTGGCCAGTGTAAGAAGACCAAAAATCTCCTGAAAAGTATTTCGAAACATCGGAATTTATCTTTTTTTTTTCACAAGCGACAAAAAATGTTAATTTTCGCAAAGCCTTATAAATGAAGATAAAATATCTGCATATACAAGCTTCGAATTTCTTTTTTTACTTTCAAATTGTATTTTCTATAACGGGATTCTATAACTGGAGTATCTATTCGTATGAGCCAAAACAATGCCTCGGCTCGACTGACCTATTGCTCTAGGCCCTTGCTTTGAATCGTCACAGTAATATATTCTGCTCTTGCGTCTTGTACCGCAGCTATAGCCTTGAGCTGCGGCCAGATGCCAACTCTGGTTGATGCTTCGTGGAGCAGCAACGCTCGACAGGTTTCGCTGATTCCTAGTCAGATCGCGCGGGTCCTGGCATCAACCCTGATGAATGTAGTTTGGCGTGGATTGCACTGCAATCTAAGGTAGTACTAATCCCTATTACTCCATCTAAACTTCCTCGAGCTCTCGCACCGATGCTTCCTCCATGGAGTAACAAAACAAGCTTAATACTGTCCGTACATTCGATTGAACTGGACGAGTACGTTAAAGAACAAGTGGAATTCAAATTCAGCGTCCGAAAGGTCGATCAGAACTTGGAGTAATTCGGGGTGTCAGACTCTAAACAGTTGTGTAAAATTTCAGTATTTGTCGGTGCTTGTTTTGGAAGCGGTACGCAGTATATAGTTTTTTTTTTTTTTTTTTTTGATAAAAGGTACGCCGTACGCAGTATATAGTGGTAAGCCTCGGCCTGTTTGTGCGTTTTGTGGAGGCCCATGTGTTCTTCTGGTGGTTAGCTCAATCTGGCCGACATCCTCTCTGAATTTGTCATGGATCTTGAGTTAAGAGCTGACAGTACCGTAAGACTGTAAATGGTACGTTGGGTTTAAATATGTGGTCAGGTAATTGTTTCGCAGTTACAGTGGTAAAATTAGTACCGTACTATGTTGGTATAAACTTTGTATTAAGTTAGCGATACTTTTTATAGGTTGGAGAGATTACCATTTTTGTTGCTCCTGTAACTTACTCACTCAGTTCCACTCTTAAGTAAATGTATCTAGACATATTATTAATATAGAAACATCTACTCCCTCTGTTTCATAATATAAGATGTTTCAGATATTTTCCACATTGACATTTCTTTTTTGATAAAGGGCTTTATTACTTAAAATTTTACATTGGCATATACACACATATATGTAGACATGTTTTAGTCTAAAGACAACTATTAAAACGCTTGAAACATCTTATATTATAGAACTGGGGGAGTACTTTACTTTAAGAGTCCAGTAAAATAGAACGGAGGGAGTAGGACTGCAAGCACCGACAACGTTTCTTGCCTCACTGGCCTTCCTTTGAAAGATCAGCTTTGGTCTAATCAACACTAAACTACGAACCCCTCTCACAAAAGGAAAACAAAATAAAAATAAAAAAATTAAAAAAAACTTCAACCATCCACGTGCTATGAATGCCGTGTTTACCTATGTCTACAAGAGACAAAACTTGCACTTGTAACCCTTCCGATTGTTATGGAGACACTAGGCGTTGAGTTTGATGATTATATCTGCTTGCCGACAACCGGTACTAGGGGGGGGATGTTATCATTGCCTGGGTGAGCTCGAAAGTCCACTTGGAGGACGCACACGTGGACGTGAACTCGATCACAGCTTGGGTTTCCCCAGTGGGGGGAGACACGGGGTGGTGGCTCACGAATGTGTACAGTCCCCAGGAGGACCGGGAGAAAATTGCCTTCCTCCAAGATCTGCGTAACGTGCGGTCCACAAGACCGGGCCCGTGGGTGCTCTGTGGTGATTTCAACATGATCTATATGGACGAGGACAAGAACAACAAGAATCTGGACAGACGAATGATGGGAAGGATGAGGCGCTTCTTGAGCGACTGCGGCTTGAAGGATATCTACATCCAGGGTCGAAGGTATACTTGGTCCAACGAGCGGGACTCCCCGACGCTCGTCCAGTTGGATAGGGTGTTCTGCACGTCAGATTGGGAGGAGTTACATGAGAATTGCTCGCTCTGATGTCTGGCATCGGTGATAGCAGATCGCTCCCCCCTACTGCTCGACTGCACCTCCAAGGGGCCGGGTAGGAGGCGCTTCCAGTTCGAGCATTTTTGGGTGAAGCTCGATGGCATTCAAGAGACGGTGCAATCGGCCTGGGAAGATCCAGACGGTAATACGGATCCTTTCAGAAGGCTAACCTCCAAGCTTAAGCGCACGGGACGCCAGCTGAAAAGCTGGAGCGACAAAAAAGTAGGGTGTGTTAAGTTGCAGCTTATGCTAGCAAGGGAATTGGTTCTAAGGCTGGGCGCGGCTATGGGGGTGAGGCAGCTGTCGAGCGTGGAGAGAGCGCTCCGCGCCAAGCTGAAGCAGGCCCATCTGGGCCTTGCATCCCTTGAGTGTAAGATGGCATGACAACGGGCAAAGATTGCCTGGATCGCGGAGGGTGATGCCAACACAACATTCTTCCACCAACACGCGTCATATAGGAGTCAAAAATCTGAGATTAGGAGCCTCCAGATCAATGGGGTGACAGAGACGGACCATGGGGCGATGGCCCAAGCCGCTTTCGAGCATTTTGAGAGGCTGATGGGTACGGCTCTAAGTCGAGACTTCTCTCTGGACCTGGACTTCCTAGGACTTCATGCGGAGGAGGATCTATCGGGGCTTGAAGTGGCTTTCACGATAGAGGAAGTTTGGGAGGTAGTGCGGCGACTACCCCATGGGAAGGTGCCAGGGCCGGACGGCTTCACTGCAGAATTTTTGCAAAGATGTTGGGGGATTATAAAGGACGAATTCATGGATGCAATCAACAAATTCTTTGTGTTGAACGGGAGGGGCCTTCAAGGGGTGAACCAGGCTCTCCTAATCCAGCTACCCAAGCGCCCGGATGCGGCTGCTATGGGGGACTATAGACCTATTATCCTGATCCATCTCTGCACCAAACTAATGGCCAAGATCCTGGCTACAAGGTTGGCCCCCCATATCGAGAGGATGGGGGGGAAGAATCTGAGTTCTTTCATCAAGAAGCGCTGCATTCATGACAACTTTATGATAGTCCAGCAGACTGCCAGACTGCTTAACATGCTAAAGGATCCTAGGGTGATGCTTAAGCTGGATATCGCTCAAGCCTTCAACTCTGTGTCGTGGGGGTTGCTTTTTGAGGTGCTCCGGAAGATGGGCTTCGGCCCGAGGTTCTGTGAGTGGGTGGCGATGCTTCTTTCCATAGCTAGCACAAGGGTGATGCTCAATGGCGAGCCAGGCCCCCCTATTTGGCACCGGAGGGGGCTAAGACAGGGGACCCGCTGTCGCCACAGCTTTTTTTGCTAGTCTTTGAAACGCTAAACAAGCTTCTAGAGAAGGCAGCATAATTTTTGATTCTGCGCAGGTTGGCGAGGCAAGACATAGTCACAACGGTGTCGCTCTATGCGGATGACGTCGTCCTATTCTGTCACCTAGACTGCGGGGAGCTGTAGGGAGTCAAGGATATCCTTGCGCTCTTTGGACACGCGTCAGGGTTGCATACGAACTTTGAAAAGTGTTCGGTCTCGCCAATAGGATGCTCTGAAGAGATTGCGACTGCAGCAAGTACAACCATGGGTTGTCAGCCGACTCCCTTTCCGACAAAGTACCTAGGGATTCCCCTAAGCTTACGGAGGTTGTCGGGAGAGGCGCTACAACCCTTGGTGGACAGGCTGGCAGACCGGCTCCCTACTTGGAAGGCGGCCTTGATGCCTAAGGCAGGAAGACTCGCGCTCATTAAGGCTGTATTAGCGGAGATCCCCTTGCATCAGCTCATGGTCCTGTATGTAAACAAGAAGACAATCGAGAAGATGGAGAAAATCTTGCGCGGGTTCTTCTGGGTGGACAGGACCGAGGCAAAGGGTGGACACTATCATGTGAACTTGGCTAGGGTGTGTAGACCCCTCTAGCTAGGAGGGCTCGGCATCCCGGACATGGGGCGCACCGCAGCTAGCCTAAGGGTGCGTTGGTTTTGGAGGATGCGGACGGACCCGCTGCGACCATGGCAAGGGTTGGACATGCAGTTCTCTAAGACAGAGACGGAAATTTTCGTGGTCTCAACAGAGATGACGCTAAGAAATGGGACGGTGGCTCTTTTCTGGGAGGACAAATGATCCAAGGGAAGTCAATTAGGGAGGTAGCGCCTGATCTATTCGCGTTGATCCCTAAGAGATGTCGGAAGCGCAGAACAGTCCATGAGGCCATCATTGAGAGAAACTGGATCGAGGACATTTCGGGTGCCTTAAGTTCTCTAGCGTTATGGCAATACGTTCAA
>JAPCYS010001012.1:0-29979 GCA_028641055.1 Alopecurus myosuroides | reverse complement strand
ATTGTCTTCACAAAGTCCTTTCGGTTGGGTACACATGCGCCTTGCTACCGTTGTTTTTGAGGAGGATTTGTTCAAGATGGCCCGTCATATTGGTCGTCCAACACCTGAGTTGAAGGGCGCCTAGATTCACCATGACGGACAGGAGTTGTCCTGGTTGGTGGTCTGTACCATTCGTGCCCCTTTGTTAGCACCGTCAACCCTGGAGATCACTTATGAAGTGAAGGAGAGTAGTTGGGAGGATGGTATTCTTAGAGTGATGCAACTGGCTATCGCAAAGCTCGCGAAATTTTTCAGCAGCAACTTCAAGGGCACTCCCTATAGATATTATGGGAGGCGCGATGAGGATGACAGGCCAGTAGGTATCTCAGAAGACTTTGTCTTTGCTCGTTAGTTCCAGCACATGGAGGGACAGCTACACAATACTCAGATTGCACTTGACCGTCTCAGGTAGGAGTACAACCTCCGAGGAAGGAAGATATCCCGTCTAAAGAAGGAGCTGAGAGTTTCTGCGGCTACTGAGTGTAGTCTCGTGGCACGGAAGAACACCCTGAAGTATGTTGACTTCCACCTTCGTGCACAAGTGAGAGACCTTCAGTTTCAGCTTGCAGCCACCAAGACCAGAGTCGGAGAGTTGGAGGAGGAGCTACGCTTATCCTCGAGCACTTAGGATTGGCCGCAGGATATTAGGAGATTGTGTTGTCCCCAGGGGCGGAGCCAGGCCCCAGGCAACCCTGGCCGTGGCCCGGGGCGCGAGCGCAACGCACAGGCTATTCCGTTGATGTCGTAAGTGCTGTAGCTACTGTAGCAACGAAGGTGGCCTGGGGTGTGCTCTCATCCTGCCTCCGCCACTGGTTGTCCCCACCCGAGACGCTTGTTTGTGTTGTATGGATCTGTTGAGAACTATATGTGTGTTAAATGTATTGTAAGACCTATGTTTGTGTTGTGTGAAACTTAATTTTGTGGCATGCTTGTTGGGAGACTCTACTTTATGTGTATAATTGTCTATGAATGTGATTCTGGTTTTCTTCTTACAGCCTTGTCATTCCTGTTGTGTTTCCTGCCGTTTTCTTCTCTCTTACGAGCCGGTTTGATTCTCAATTTTCAAAACCACCCTTTTTCTGCTCTCGTCTTATATCTCTTTTCTTCAGTATGGCCAGTGATTTACCCCCACCACATGAGCCAGCAATTGCCCAACTTTTTGCACTGATAATGGAAGACGGTGAAGCCGCTCGTGCAGACCGCAAGGCCACCCTTGCTACCTTGCAGCTCTTGACTCAGCTTGGCATTGTAATTATGAAGGAACACCAGCGCCTGCTTGCTGGTGAAAATCGCAAAAGGAAGATGATGACGCAAGGAGAACCTAGTGCACCTAGGACTCTCAACACTTCACCTGCGAGGCCACCGCCCTCAAGGAAGCGTGTTAATGTCAGACCTAGAACTACAGGGTGTTTTACTTGTGGGAAGGAAGGGCACTTTGCTCGTGAGTGCCCCCAAAAGAATCGTGTTCTAGCTCATCCTAATGCGGCCCAGGAGATCCAGGGTCCAACCCAGAAGAAGCGAAAGAGTTTGGAGAAGGAACATCGGGATCAAGATAATGTTAAGGAAGCACAGGAGGCTCGTGCCATAGTTATTGGTACGTTTGCGGACAAAATTGTGCCGGCCCTAGTTTTTGTTTGGTTCCGTAATCAACAAAATCCGACGTGATGGGACGCTAGTCGTGTCTCATCGAACAAAAAAAAAATCTTTAAAACTAACAACACTAACGTATTATATCTAATTTTAGAATAACAGCTAACCAAGCTTCGCAAATTTAGTAATAAATTTTCCTAAACCAAGGAGAAAGGTGTCGTGGATGACTTAAAGCTAGTTGGAAGAGAGGAGAAGTTGAGGACAATATAGGATCATTGAGCTATGATCTTACTAGACAATAATATCTCTTGTGTATCTATTTTGGGAAATCAAATGTTGGTGTAGGAGTTTGGTGGAGTTAAATTTGCGAGTTAGAATAAAAGTGAAAGCTTGAGGTGGAGATGTGAATATTTGAGTCTGGACAAAGGATATATTATGGTATGTATACTCTAGAGCTAACCAGTTGTGGACACCAAACTTTTGGAAGTTATCTGGAACTAAAATGCGTGACGCTTGTGGAAAAGATTGAAGTTTAGAAATTAAGGTGTAAACTATTGAATTTTTAGGAAGCACTTCATGAAATAATGAAGATTGGATTGGGTAGGAGCAAGTATGTTAAGAAGGATTTATGGTATTGGAATAGAGAGGATAATGCTTTGCACGAGTAACCCTCATGCTGGATTTTTATAGAAATATCGATTTTAGTAAAAGATATGTTGGAGTGATATTGGATTGGCGTATGTGGGAAATTAGTGGTGGACATAAAAGAGTGATTTTCGGATTCTATAAAACATCAATAAGACTTGGAGACAGTAGCCGGATATTCTCGGAGACATAACTTTGGAGCTTGTCACGCTCTCTTGAGGTCGTTCTTAGGAAAATAGTTTAGATTTGATGTTGAGTTCACTAGGAGGTGGATTTCGTTTTCGTAGATGGAGTTAAGCACAGAGGCGCAATTTTTGTTGGAGGATTCTTCCTCCTCCGACGACTCTGATGTGGAGTGGATGATGGCGATGGGGCGGCAGCAGATGCTGGTGGTGGTCCTCGCCGTGAAGGGGGTCGAGAAGTCCAGGAGGAAGAGACGCACGGGATCAACCCTTGGCCGCCTCTGCATCCCCGGAATCGAGTGCATGACAACCAACTGCTGATGCGGGACTACTTCGCCGGCGTTCCAACCTATCCGCCGCACATCTTCCGTAAAAGGTACAGAATGCGCCGCTCCCTCTTTGTGAACGTAGTAGAAGCTTGCGAGGCGAATATTCTATTTTACAGGTCGGATTTACGGTGACTGCATGCCACGGCGCAGCTGTTTTTAACCCGTAAACCAGTTTTGCGCGACCCGTATCCCGCGATTTCACTTGCGCGGGATAAGGACTGTGTTAGAGTTGCTCTTAGTATGCTTACGGATCAAAATGTGTGCCTTGGCTCTACTCGATAGGTTCCTAAGTAGCCCGCGAGTTTTTTTTTTCTTTTTTCTTTCGGGCCCGCTGGAGCTCATCCACGGCACGCGTGACGGTGATGGTCGGTGCGCTCCTGTTGGTCTCTAGTTCTGATTAGCAGCGAGTAAGAGACTGTTTACTTACGGTACAATCACGGTGAAGCTGCCGTAAAATCTCATCGGAGATGCGAGCACAGCGATGGGCGAGTCGGAAAGGACGGTGACTCGGTGAGGAGGATGGGCGGCGACAAGGCAGTAAAAGCGCAACCGCCAGGCCAGTACTGTGTGGACCGGCAGCAACAGCATAGCACGCAATTATGCGCGGCAGCTCTGCTCGTGTCGGTCGCGCTGGATGCCAAATTTTCACGACGCCTTGGGTCCATCAGTTGCATTTTGGGTCGTGTCACCAACTCGCTGTAGCAGCCGACAGACACCGCCTCCCGTTTGATCACGCTACATCTCGCAGCTCTTCCACGTGACAGCACACATCTCCAGCACGTGACAGCAAAGTAGTACAGGCCTATGCTCGAGTCGAGCACAAGGACAGACCAAGCGCTGGAGTACTGTGCACGCACACGACGATAACTCAGATTTTCCACACAAGATATAAAAAATAAAGATCATAATAAATACTGTACACAAAAAAGTGTTTTTTCTTTCCTTTGAGCGCGTGGGGACCAAATTGTGCTGTTTGTTGTACAGTAGTATGATTTGGGAATCAGGGACCAGGTAGTAGATATTAGTCAAATATTTGCTTGTATTACGTTGATAGACTTTACGAGAAAATAACAAAATCCTCAGCAACCCACGGACATTCAACTAGTGTTGTATGATTTGGGAATCGGGGACCAGGTAATTGAGCTCGGTCACGATCCTGGATGTGTCTGGTTCGAGTCGACTTGGCGTGTGCTGATTGCCAAGAAGCAATTCACGTCGGTTGTACGTATGTGCTCACTTGACAGGCTGAGGTGAATGAACTTCGAGTAATATCGACCCAAGTAGGTATTTTTTTTTTCTTTTACTTGTGGTGGAAGTGGACCGAGCGATACTTAGGGCCTCTTTGGTTCGAAGAAGCTAGTAGGAACGGAAAAAAAAATAAAAGATTGAATTTTTTTTTTTAATAAAGGGACTGAAAATCAAAGCGACAATACTACAAAACAACGATGTAGACTGTCTAAGCTATGGAGCCGCTATCCGTAGATCAAGTGGTCATCCATGTGGGATAAAAATATCCCTCGCCACCTGCTCCAGTCGTGCACATGCCTCCGTAAAAAGGCCTCGTAACTCCCCGCGCTGTAATGTGGACCACGAACGGAGAATACCTGTGCTTCTGAATAGAACCTGCAGACGAGAAAAAATTTTAGCATTGAAAATCTTGTCATTTCTACATAGCCAGAGCGACCAAATAACGGCAAGCGCTCCTACCCTAATAATAGTCTTAAATCGTTTATCAACCCCATTTAACCAATTGCCGAAAATATTCGCAACGGAAGTGGGTGGATATAGATTCGAAGCCATTTGGATAGCGGACCATATAGAACGCGCAAATGTGCAATCAAAGAATAAGTGTTTAATTGTCTCATCATGAGAACAAAAAACACACTTAGAGCTCCCATGCCAATTACGTCTGACAAGATTATCCTTTGTGAGTATGACCCCCTTACGAAGATACCATGCGAAGATTTTAATCTTCAACGGTATTTTCATACGCCATACATTTTTGAAGATATCGACTGGCAGATCCAATTGGATCATTGCCCTGTACATGGAATCCACCGAGAACATTCCATTCTTAGTGATCTTCCAACGAAATTCATCAGTGCCTGGTGTAAGATTAACTGTAGTTAATCTATCCACCAGGTTTTGCCAGGACGCAAGTCGAGGCCCGAGTAAATCTCGCCTGAAGGTAACATTAGGAGGTGATGTTTGCATGACGGTAGCCAGCGTATCATCCTTATGTCGCGCAATCGTGTACAGGGCTGGATACTGTTCTTTGAGTGTGGTATTACCTAGCCACTTGTCCTCCCAGAACCGTATCTGCGATCCATCCTTAATCTTAAATACCCCATAGCGAAAAAAACTAGTTTTGTTCGCCATAAGTCCAGCCCAAAAGTGTGAATCACCTGATTTCCACATAACCTGTGATATTGCTTTTGAACCTATGTATTTACGTTTAAGGATGGTCTGCCATACGCCATCTTCGGTCAGTAGTTTAAAAATCCATTTACCAAGTAGGGCTGAATTCTTGACTTGGAGATCATGAATACCGAGCCCCCCTGATCTCGTGGACGACAAACTACATCCCATCTGGCCAATCGATATTTCTTTTTCTCATTGTCACCCTGCCAAAAGAATCTTGATCGAAAATAATCCAATTTTTTAAGACTCCTTTGGGTAACTGGAAGAATGATATCATATACAGTACCATATTAGTAAGGACTGAATTAATGAGTACCAGTCTTCCACCAAGTGACAACAATTTTCCTTTCCAACTAGCTAGCCTTTTCTGCAGACGCTCTTCGACTTGACCCCATTCTGCATTAGTCAATCTCCTGTAATGTATTGGTATCCCCAAATACTTAATAGGAAACTGACCTTGCTCGCATATGAATAACTCGGTATACTGTGCAACTGCATCTTGAGCCTCGCCAAAGCAGAACAGTTCACTTTTATGGAAGTTAATTTTTAATCCAGATAATCGCTCAAACGCTGAAAGGATCAATTTCAGATTCGTCGCTTTCTCCAGATCGTGTTCCATAAAGAGAATTGTATCATCTGCGTACTGGAGGATCGATAAGCCCCCATCGACTAGATGTGGAATTACTCCCTCAACTAGGCCATTTTCTTTGGCTCGGTCAATCATGATTGCTAACATATCTGCCACAATATTAAATAATACGGGCGATAGCGGATCACCTTGTCTCAAGCCTTTCTTAGTTTGGAAGTATCGGCCAACTTCATCATTGACTTTGATAGCCACACTACCTCCAACTACGAAGCTGCGAACTAGAGTACACCACTCCTCTGAAAATCCTTTCATTCTCAGAGTTTGTTGTAGAAACTCCCAATTCACTTTATCATAGGCCTTTTCAAAGTCTATTTTAAGGATTACCCCATTAAGCTTCTTCGTGTGCAATTCATGTACGGTTTCGTGTAGAGTCACGACCCCATCAAGGATATTCCTACCCTGCATAAAAGCAGTTTGTGTAGGCTTTACCACATGATCTGCCACTGAATTAAGCCGAATGGTTGCAACCTTTGTAAAGATCTTGAAACTAACGTTAAGAAGGCAGATAGGTCGGTACTGTTGTATCCGTTCTCCGTTCAAAACCTTAGGTAACAAAACGATTTCCCCAAAATTGAGGCGATATAACTCCAGATGTCCACTCTGTAAGCTATCAAACATTTCTATGAGATCATGTTTAATGATTTCCCAGAAGTGCTGATAGAACTCAGCCGGACAACCATCTGGACCAGGTGCCTTATTATGTTCCATTTGGAAAATCGCTTTCTTTATCTCCTCTTCCGAGAAGGGAGCATTAAGAAAAGCGTTTTCTTCCACTGAAACTTGAGGAATATCATCTGTGCGGCTCTCATCCATGGTAATGCTACCTACTTCAGGAGCCCCAAACAGATCTTTATAGAACTTTGTAATATAGGCCTTGAGGAACTCTTGTCCCTCAATGAGCCCTTCATCCTGCTGGAGACATTGAATCCGTTTTTTCCTATGTCTGCCATTGGCAACATTATGGAAATACCGAGTGTTCGAGTCTCCTTCGAGAATGAATTGAGCTTTCGATCTCTGATACCATTTGAGTTCCTCTTCTCACAACATTTGCGCCACTTTCGCATTGGATTGACTTTTAAGTTCAACCTCTTGCGTAGTTAGCAACCTAGTTTCAGCGAGGCGATCCAACTCATCGATAATGGAACAAAGATGCTCTTTCTCCTTTTTTAACATCCCGGTCGTGTGTCTTGCCCATCCACGGAGATATTTACGCAAATTGCGCATTTTATTATTCCATCTCCGTATCGGGTTATCACCTAAGACCGGTTTATGCCAGACTTTCTTTACTAGTTCATCAAAACCATCTCGCAAAAACCAACCCAATTCAAATTTGAACTGTGTGTGGCCTTTTGGTCTTGATGTGCCAGTTGAAAGAAGCAGGGGGGCGTGATCTGACAGAGACTCAATACGTTCTAAAGCACGTACCGTAACCAATGGGAACTTATCTTCCCAATCGGTACTCATTAATACGCGATCAAGCTTTTCGTATGTAGGCTCCGGCAGGCTATTAGCCCAGGTGAACTGTCTTCCGGACATGTAAACCTCTCTCAAGTCCAAGCTATCAATGACAGCGTTGAACAAAAAAGGCCAATGACCGTCAAACCGTCCCCGGCTTTTCTCATGTGGAAACCTTAGCAGGTTAAAATCACCACCAATTAAAATTGGATGTGGATTAGCATTAGCCAAGTTAACCAACTCACGTAGAAAAGCCTCTTTAAACTCTTCCTGGGCAGCACCATACACAGCAACTAAACTCCATACGAAGTTGTCGGCACGGTTACGGAGGTGTAATTTAATATGAAAATCACCATCGGACCTTGCTAACACATCAAAAGAGTCAGTTTTAACGCCTAGTAATATGCCACCCGACCTACCGCGAGGAGGGATAGAGTGCCAAGTAAAGTCGATGCCACCTGAAAGGCGGTTCAGAACACTCACTTGGAAGTCTCTCCTCCCTGTTTCGGAGATAGCCAAAAACTCCAGATCGTGATCCCTGACGTATTGTGCAATATTCAAATGTTTAGCCAAGTCTCCAAGACCTCTGCTATTAGTGAATAAGCCATTCATCGGGAAACACATGGATTTTTAGGCGGTCTCGCGAAGTTTCGCGGTGAGTTTTTCCTCTTTTGTTTAGCGGTTTTGGATTTCCGGCCGGAAGCATATAGATCAAATAAAGATCCAAGCCCGTCCTCATCCAATCCCACCTCAGTCACTTCCCCCACTAGATGTGATAAAAGCTGTCCATCCGAAGAGGCATACGCTGAATCATCATCTATGTGAGGTATGTCCATCATGGAAGAAGCACTCGGTTTGACCGTTAAACGATCAAATTCCATATGCTTCAACACATTAGTGGACAACGTGATCTCCTTGTCATTCCCTAATGAAACACCAACTACACCTAAACTAGAGGATAATTTGGTATCTGAAAAAGAAAGAAATGAGCTAGGATTAGAACCCATACCCTGTGGTGCAGTCGAGTACAGTGCGGCCTTTCGCCTCATGGCCTTCGACATGGCGTCCTCGTCCGTCGATGAAGTCCCGTCCGCAGCAACTAGGTGGCGAGCGCTACGTCTCAGCCCACCTTTCGGCTGCCCAAGAACTCCAGAGGATGGCGCCACGGCGGAGGGGGGTAATGTCGATGAAGAAACCCCCCCCGACCACCATGTCCGTCAACGCCGCAGTCGAAGCATCACGAGCCGGCAGCGGCGTGCGCTCCCTCGGCCCGTCCTCAACGAGCGCAGCGGATAGCTGCGGACCGCCCTGCCCGGCCGACTCCTCCGCCGCAACGGACATATCCGTCGCCTGGGCGAGAGCCGCCTGCTCGGCGCCACGCTCCGCAGCAGCCGGTCCGAGAGGCGGATGGGCCACCACCCGCTGGTCACAGCCGGCGGCGGCTACCGCCTGGGCAGCGAACAGCCGTACAGCGCCCGGCCCAGCAGCATGCGCCTGGGTGTGGATGGGCCCTGGCCGCCCACCGCTCGTCCGCTCCGCCTGTGCAGCGGATAATTCCGCCCCTCCAGGCCCAGCATGCGGTGATCGGGAGCCGCTGGGGCCCAAGTGCGTCGCGTCCGTCCGCCCCGCCTGGGCGACGGATGGACCGCTACCATCTGCCACCTGTGAGCCACCCGAAGACACCACACACGACGGCGTCTCCACCGACGCTAGTTTGGCGAGAAAACCGCCTGGTGACTGCAAAGATCGCACAATCTCCTTTCCCCTAGGAGTGGCTGGGGACAAGTTGATCGGCGTCAATGCGTAGTTCTTCAGCAGCTCTAGCGCCTCGGTATGAGCCGTGTTACCACCAGCAGCAGGGGCCGAGTCAATAGCCATGCTCGTATCGTCTCCTGCTTCGCCCTCTAAGCCAGCAACTGAGTCTAGCACATCATCACACACCCCTTTGGTAGAAGACTCCGACGGCGTCTTCAAGTCCCACATATACGGTGCGAAATCTGGCTCTGGCACAAAGTCCTCTGGCTCCGGACGAAAAGTGAAACTATACCCCTTCAAACGCAGTACACCATCCGTGCTCGTGTATGGACCCACCTCATCCACCTTGTTGAACACCTCGTCATCTGACAGCGCCAACCTCATCCGAACAATACCTCTGCGACGTAGAGCCAATAGGTCCACATCTAAAGTAATACCGATGAGGGATCCAACCGCCCACAGACCTAGGAAATGTCTCAGTGGATTTGGCACTCCTTCCACATGAACCCACGTCTGATAGAACTCCAGCTTAGGCTCAACGTCAACTGGCTTCCACTTGCTGAACAGCAGCCTAGTAGATTGAGATGGCACCCCGAAATCCATCCCATCGAATCTCTCCAATTCAGTCACAGACGGGAACACGACCTTGAACCGGTTGTCCCCACTGGGAAGTGCTTCCCACTTCCACCGCGGTGCAGAACTCATGCGAGCCAGCGTAGTCTCGACCTGTTTTGCCGTTGCAGCAGTACCAACCACAGTGACTAGCGCCACCGGTCCTCCAGACATATCACCCTCCTGAAACAAGCTGTCCGGGAACTGGGAGAACATCGTATGCAAGCTGCCAATCCCGCCAATGGATACAGTCGGCTTGGGGAGCCTGAGCGTAGGACACTTCTTCATAGGGTGCGTTTTGGAGTCGCACACATAGCAGTAGTGTTCCACCGGACAATCCCTAGTCGCATGTGTATTCACCTCACACCTCCAGCACCTAGTCTTCCGAACCACCACAGCCGCTGCAACGTCAGCTCCCACGGGTCCAGCGGCGGGGAGGACCTGCTGTTCGACCACGGGAGCTGGTAATGCAACAGCTGCCTCAAGCCCAGTAGCCGCTGCCGTCGTAGCCGTCTTCTTCTTTTTATTCTTGCGCTTGGCCACTCCAGTTGCCGCCGCCGTGCCCACCGCGAACACCTGCCCGGCCGGCGCCACCACAGTTGCGGCCAGCGGGACAGCTGCGGGGGCCGCAGCCAGACTAGGTCCCGCAGCCACCGCCGCTGCATGCGCCACACCCGGGAGGGGAGGCATCGGCCTAGGGTTAGCGACCCCCGGCTGTGCAGGCGCGAAGGTTGGCGGGCCAGCCGTTGGCCTAGCCACGCCGCCGGCCGCCATGCCGCGGCCCAGACCACCGCCCGTCGGCGCGCCGCGCCCTGCGCCACGACCACGGCCAGCCGGCGCCGGCCCCGTGGGGCGCACGCCGTGAGCAGCCCCCGCCTGGGGGTCCGCCATGCGATGGCTCGGGGGAGGGGGCGGTGAAGCGAGAGCCTGAAGAAACGATCTCCTGCTCGTCTTGGTCGGAGGAACGAGCGTGGAGGTCACGGACGAAGCTGATCTGATCGAAGAAGAACGCGTCGTCGACGAACCCTTCGCTGTATCTCGTCCACGATCCGACTTGGACCAGAAGTACGTGAAGGCATCCTGAAGGTAGGCCCACGGCTTAGCCCTGCCACCACGGGCCCCACCTGTCGCGGAAACGGGCTGACCCGCGCGTGACGCCACCGTGATCTCCGCTCGCTGCATTGATGCAGTTGCGGATCGTGATCCGCCAATCACGGGGATCGGCTCAGCACGCACTCCGGCCGCCGACGCCGACGACGGAGCGGGGAAATCCGGCAGGAAATCGCCTAGGCAGGGGGTGGCGTGACCCGGGGGGGGCGAGGTAGAGGTCCACGCCACCCCATTCCCACCGGCGCCTTCTTCAGAACACGGCCCGCCTGGGTGGCCGACCTCTTGTCTGCCATCGACGAGGACGACATCGACGTAGTTGCAGCCGCCGTCGGACTCCCAGCACGAGCTTTGTTCTCCCAAACCCTTGACTCGCTCGTCGGATACCCCGCCTTGGTCCAGAACGCGGCGGCGACCTCTTCCTTGGATTTCGGCTCGCGCACGACGTCGGACGCCGAGACGAGGCGATCTTCATGGAAGACTGCTTCGGCAGCACGCAGCACCGTCGCCTCCGCGGCATCTCCGTCTCGCCCTCCCTCCACCGCTACTCCGGCCAGAACTCCAAAATGGTTGCCGTCGCCGAGATCCGCCGCCGCAGTAGCACCCAGCCCACCCGATGTTGCTATCAGCTCAATCTATCGCCAAAAGATTGAAATGTCATGAATTTTAATTCCTACAGGATTTCAAAACACAGGAATTCGGTAAGAGATGTATTTGGATGGAACGCACGAATTGGAAGAGAAGTAGACATATAGAGTATGAGTGTCCTCAAAGGAAAAATAAAAAAAGGTTGAAACTCATGTTGAGATTCCTATGGAATAGAGAGTACAGGGATAGATTCCTTAGCATTTTGATGGTGTGAATCATACAATTCAAAGAAATTTCACAGGAAAAATTCCTATGGTTTGGAATCCTGCAAAATTCCTACGAAATTCCTTTGACCCAAAGAGACATAACACGTTTTACTGCTAAGGGTAAGCCGCGCGTACCATGGTTATGTCTCCCTGATTTCGGTGAAATCTCTCTGCAAATGCGAGCACGGCGCCGGGGGAGTACGTGGCCGGACCGGCAACGCAATTATGCGTGGCAGCTCCATTCCATGGCGCTCCAGTACAGTATCAACGTGATGGCGTCCTGTACAGAGTATTACAATATATGTCCTTCGTCGTCGTTGCCGCTTTTAGGTCATGTCATGTGGCGTCCAGACAACGGTCACGAACGAACTCGCTGTAGCAACATCGATTGAAAGCCTGAAACTGTCGGTACGCATTTTGCTCTTCTGATTCTGACCAAGGTTTTATCTCGTGCGTACGTGGGCAGTGTTACATTTCGCGTGGCCGTGACCGTGACTCCGTGAGCCCATGGATGACCATGTGGGTCCCCGCCGTTATGCATCAGGCTGCTCGAGCAAAAAGGAGAAGCGGAAATTTCCGACAGAAAAAATAGAAAGCGACAAACTAACCAATACTGCTACTGTATACGTACTCCTACAACTTTGTTATAAAAACGCTTTACATGGCTGTACCGTATACCTACGAGTGTACGACATGCCGACACTCAACTCAACACTCGGTATACGGTACTGAATACACAACCCTCTTAATTTGTTGTTTCCTTATTAGGCTGGTGCCAACGCAGGCGGTAGCGCGGGCGTTACCGTCCGGCGCGGGGCGAGAGGGAGACGAGAGCGCAACGGCGGCGGTGGATCCACCGCCCGCGTTGGAGGCGAGAGTGAGGCGATGAGTATTTAGCATAAAACCACCACATTAGAGCAAAATGTTCGAAAAACCACCACTTTACTGCTAGATCGCAAAAAACCACCAGTCTAGTGCTAAGCCATTCCAAATCGAGCCAAATCTGGATTGAACTTCGATTGACACCGATTCAGACATGTGGGGCCCACCCTTTTGATGACGTGGAGGCGCGCGGACATGTCCGTTACTTCTCTGTTTGGGTACCGTTACGTTAGTCGCGTTAGGACCATCCGCCCTAGGTATTCCATTCCCCACTCGCTGTTCTTCCTCTGTGTAGCAATGGCAGCCGGTAGCCCCGCCGGCGGCGAACCTCTTGTATGCGCACCTCTCGTTGGCGACCCAGGTGGCGGCGGAGAACCAGGTGGCGGCGGAGACCCAGGTGGCGGCGGAGAACTAGGTGGCCCGCATGGAGTTACTGCAGATGCGCCTGCTGATTCCGTGGCGGAGGCGGCGGCGGCGTCGTCGCTTGCCGTGATTCCATCAGCGGTGCCTTCTCCAGAGGAGGACTCCGTCGTTCTATCTGAACCACCTCGAGGCAGCAGCAAGCAGGGCGGCCTCGCAGGTGCGGTGTCGCCTGGGCGTTCAGATGCGGCGGCGGCGGCGCCGTCGATGGCGCTGATTCCATCGCAGCCTACATCTCCATACACACCTAAGTAAGCTACGGCTACATTTTCTGTCGATGGAGCTGTACAATTTTCGATTCCACGGCTACGGCTACATTTTCTGTCCTGTTCTTGCCATCAGATGAGCATGTCATGAAATTGATTATAATTTGATTTAGGTATACTGGATTAAGTAATTTGTCTCTGTTATTGAATTTGTAATTCTATAGTTGTGAAATATTAGTATTATAACATATATATTATCAGTTGTTGTATAACTGAATAATAGCTATACTGAATAATAGCTATACTGAATATTATACTGAATATTATCTGAATAATATCTATAGTTGTGAAAATTTTGTCTCTATTATTCAGTTGCATAGATTGTAATGATGTACTTGTGAAATATGTGCTCTTTACTGAATATTAGCTATACTGAATAATAGCTATACTGAATATTATCTGAATAATAGCTATACTTGTGAAATATTTGTCTCTGTTATTCAGTTGCAGAGATTGTAATGATCTACTTGTGAAATCTGTGATGTTTACTGAATATTAGCTATACTGAATAATAGCTATACTCAATATTATCTGAATAATAGCTATAGTTGTGAAATATTTCTCTCTGCTAATACAAATCTTGATTTATTTTACAGCTTAGATGATGAAATATGGTACATATGTTATAGTTTTGCTAATGGAGAGAGTTTGGATGTGAGTATGTGCAAATCTGATATCACTATGCATAACCTGATAACTCAAATCCAAGGGCATGGGTATGATTGTCTGGATACATTATATTTTGTGTCAGAAAGGGGAAAGGGGTTAGAAGGAATGGAAGCTCTGTATAGTTTGTCAAAGATGAAAAAGATGTTGGAATTATATGAGGAGGAGAAGATGGTTACCTTGACTGTCGGGAAATATAGATCAGAATTACCTCCAGGTCTGAAATGGATGAAGAAGAAGAGTTCATGGATATTGATGAGGATTTAGGACTGTTTCCTGTAGCTGTTGACTACTCAGAGTCAATATGTTATGGAACACAACACAGTTCTAATGCCAATGCTAGTTTCAATTCTGGCCAGCCCATAGATGTTACTGCTATTGATTGTTCTGATGATGATGCTCCATTTAAGGCCAACACACCTGCTGATATTGCATTGCAGAATAAAATCAAGGGGAAGAGGAAATTATCTGATGAAGATGATGCCATTGAAGAGCAACTCAGGGAACTGAAGAAGCAAAAAGATGATCCTGACTTCCACATTGAAGGGGACACTGATGTGGAAGAAATTTATTCAGAAGAGGAGGAGTCAGAAGAAGAGGAGGTGTGTGAAGATGATTTAATTGCAGAGGAGAATTTGGTAGGGAGGCCTGGTCCTACTAGCAGGTGCCACCATGAACTGAAGGAAGAATTGGGGTACAATTTTGTGCCCTCATGTGATGAGTATAGCAGCACATATGAGGTGTGTGCCAGTGATGATGATGGATTTGTAGCACCATTTGTTTTGCCTAGTGGACAGAAAAGGAGGCTGTTGCCAGTCAAGAAGAGACAGTGGTATGATCCTAGCAGGGCAGATGCAGACCAACAGTTGTGCATCAAGATGTGTTTCAAAGATGTTTATCAATTTAGAGTGGCTCTTAGGAATTACCACATTGCTCAACTTAGAGATTTTAAGTACCATAGAAATTGTAGTGACAGGATAATTGTGCAATGAGGTAAACCCAACTGTCCATTTTTCATGACTGCATCCATAATTGCCAATGAAAAAACATTTTGCATCAGAAAAATGGAAGGCATGCACACTTGCATTCCCCTTGGAGAGAACACTAAGGTTAGTATTGACTGGTTAGCTTTTCAGTCTGAGCAAGCCTTTAGAGCAAATCCTAACACCACAGTGGACACATTGATTGACAATGCCAAGCAAAAATTTGGGATTGAGGTGCCTAGGACCAAGGCTTACAGAGCTAGGAGAAAGGCTTTTCAAGCTGTTATTGGTGATCACCATAAACAATATAAAAGGCTGAGAGATTATTTGCAAGCTATATTGGATACAAATCCAGGCAGTAGATGTATTGTTACTACCAAGGAGGTGTTAACTCATCCTAGTAATAATCCAAGATTCCATGGGCTCTTTATTTGTTTGAATGCTTCTAAAGAAGGTTTTCTTAATGGATGCAGACCATTTCTAGGTAAATATAAATAATTTAGCTTGCTTTGTAGACTATAAGAGTTTTATTTATTATAGTTTACTTTGTACAATACAAGAGTTTAATTATTATAGATGAAATGTTGTAGGACTGGATGGTTGCTTTATAAAATTAGCTACTGGACAACAAATCCTTGCTGCAACTGGAAGAGATGGGAATAATAACATTTTTCCAATTGCTTTTGGAGTGGTTGATCATGAAGACACAGCTAGCTGGATGTGGTTTCTAACCCAGCTGAGATATTGCATTGGTCAGTCTGGTAAATTTGGTAATTACACCATTATATCAGATAGGCAAAAGGTTAGTGAGTACTGCTACAAATTTAGTTCAATTAAGTTCAATTTACTCTGCAAGCCACTAGTAAATCAATGTACAATTATTTGTGTAGGGTTTGTTGAAGGCTATAGCTAAGGTGTTCCCCAACTCTCCAAGTAGATACTGTGTGAGGCATATTTATGCTAATTTTCAGAAGGCTGGTTTTAAAGGAGAAGAACTCAAGAAGCATTTGTTTGGTGCAAGCTATGCATACACTAAGAGTGGATTTGATAAAGCAATGGAAGCTCTCAGAGTTGACTGTGAGGAAGCATACAACTGGATGATGCAAATTCCAGTAGAAGCTTGGGCTAGACATGCCTTTGACACTAATTGCAAGACAGATCTTGTTGTTAACAACCTCAGTGAAGTGTTCAACAAAATGATTCTTGATGTGAGGAACAAGCCCATCCAGACAATGATTGATGGTATAAAAGATAAGCTAATGGTAAAATACAGTGCAACAAGAGAGAAAGCAGAGTACACCAGATGGGAAATCACTCCTTTTTACTCTGAGAAATTAGAAGAGGCCAAAAAAATTTCAAGAACATGCAAGGCAAAGAATGCTGATTTGGGGCTGTGGCAAGTTAGCACCAATGGACCTGCCAAACATGCAGTGGATTTGAGAGCTAGAACATGTGGATGCAGAGTGTGGGATGTAACAGGCATTCCTTGCAATCATGCTATCTCTGTGATAAGCAAGATAAAACAGCATGCAGAGGACTATGTGCATGACTTTTTTAAAAAACCAATGTACAAAGAGGCTTTCAAAAATGTCATCTACCCTGTCCCTGGTCCTGATGATTGGCCTAAAACAAATATTCCTGATATTGATCCACCTGTCTTCAAGATTGCAGCTGGAAGAAAACAAACTGTTAGGAGAAGAGGGGAATTTGAGCCTCCAAAACCTAGAGATAGTTCCAGGATGGCCAGCATCACTTGTGGTAACTGCAAGCAAATAGGCCATAGATATGACTACTGTCCTCAAAGATTGAGGCCAGAACTACAGCTCAGGAAAGAAAAGCATCAGGTAATTCTATCTTGTTGCATTCTATCTTGTTTCCATCACTGTTGTACTCACATGAACAACTAACTTAATCTGTTATATTCTTGTTAATAGCCAAGGCTTGCAGAAAATGCACCTACAGCTGCATCATCTGCTTCTAAGCCACCTACAGCTCCAGCCCCAACTGCTTGTACATCAAAGAGTGCACCTCCAGTTGCATCATCTGCCCCAACTGCTTCAACAGGAAAGAGTGGCCATACAGCTTCAAAACTAGCATGCCCAAGACCTTTTACTGCACCTAGGAGTGCTGCTGCTTGTGATGCTGGTGCTAGTGGGTCTGCAACTAGGAGTGCTGGTGCTTGTGATGCTGGTGCTAGTGGGTCTGCAACTAGGAGAGTAAGCTCCAGGACCAGCAAAAAAACAGGCAGAATGCAGAGTTACCTAAGTGCAGGCAAGGCCACCTCATACAGAAAGGCAGGAACACAACCATGATACAATTGCTTTGTATGGTTTGAGTGCTGCTTGTGATGCTTTGATTTATGTGATGAAACCTATGTAATGAAACTATGCTTCTATGGTTTGTATGTTTGAGACTATGTTATGGTTTGTATGGTTTGACACTATGTTTGTAAACAATTTCAGAAATATGTTTGAGACTATGTTTCCATGGTTTGAATGATTTGTATGGTTTGAGACTATGTATCTAATGAATTTCTGCAATATGTTTGAGACTATGGTTCTATGGTTTGAATGCTTTGTATGGTTGTCGATGATCATCGGGGTCCTCGACAACACTTTATAGCCACTAGATTCTATCCTTTAGGGTTGTCGATGATCATCGGGGTCCTCGACAACACTTTGTAACCATTGGATTCTATCCTTTAGGGTTGTCGATGATCATCGGGGTCCTCGACAACACTTTATAGCCATTAGATTCTATCCTTTAGGGTTGTCGATGATCATCGGGGTCCTCGACAACACTTTATAGCCATTAGATTCTATCCTTTAGGGTTGTCGATGATCATCGGGGTCCTCGACAACACTTTATAGCCATTAGATTCTATCCTTTAGGGTTGTCGATGATCATCGGGTCCTCGACAACACTTTATAGCCATTAGATTCTATCCTTTAGGGTTGTCGATGATCATCGGGGTCCTCGACAACACTTTATAGCCATTAGATTCTATCCTTTAGGGTTGTCGATGATCATCGGGGTCCTCGACAACACTTTCTAGCCATTAGATTCTATCCTTTAGGGTTGTCGATGATCATCGGGGTCCTCGACAACACTTTGTAACCATTGGATTCTATCATTTAGGTTCACTTATAGATTGTTCTATCCTAATTGTTCACTTATACAATTCTCCAAAAATCTTACAAAATGTACAACACCTAAATAAAAGATTAGTTATAATATACAAGCAGTACACAAAAATATTTAGACAACAATGACAGAAACATATTCAAATTACTTAGTTCAAATCTGGAGGAGCATAAAACATTTCTTAGACAGTGGTTCAAGCATTACAGAAACAGAGGTTCAACCATTACAGAAACACCAATATCTCAACTAACAAGTTCACAGGCTTAAACATCACAGCACCAAATTTCTTAAACATCACTCATCACAAATAGCCTTGATTCTCTTCAACTTTTCCTTGCTACTCTCACTCACTTTCAAAAGGTCAAAAAGCATGTACTCCAGCTTTTTCTTCTCTTCCTTTAGACCATCTTTTTCTTCACCCCAAGTCTTCTCCTTTCCCTTCATCACAGATGCTTGACTTCTCTGAATATTCTTCAGCTCCACAATTTCTTTCTTCAGCACTTCCACTTCTTTCTTCAATTCCTCCAAAGACTCCTCATTATTTTCCATTATTTTCTTGTAGTTGTCCTGAAGCATCCTATTCTCTGTATCAATCATGAACTTCTTCACATCATTACAGAGAGAATTGTAATCCTTTTCAACCCTCTTCTTCTCATCAGATAGTTGCTTAATCATCTCCCCATGATTGATCTTCTCATCTATCCTAGCACTGTTGGCATCATCATACATGCCCCACAGTTTAGCAAGAGAATTCTGCAAAGCTGGTGGCCACTCCTCTCCATCTAACCAAGCAACAAACCCACAATTTTCCACATCCTGCAAACACCAAGGTAAATAAGCTAAAGTACACATATATTCAGAAAACAAAGTAAAGAAGTAACTCTGCTAGTTCAACTATATATGTAAAAAATAATACAGTACCAAGAAAACAGAGCAAGCAAGTAATGATACTGCAACTACCTTTCCAAAGCAGCAAAATTATAATAACTATCAGGAAACAGAGCAACAAAAATACAAATGAAAAAGCTACTGCAACTATCTAAATAAAGCAACAAGAATTATTATAACCTCACTATCTAAATAAAGCAACAACTGCAACTATATGATGATGACCACTACAAAATTATTATAACCTCACTATCTACATTGAACACAAATTATTATAACTATCTGAATAAAAATTACTATCTGAATTACAAAATTTACTATCTGAATAAATATGTCTTTACTGCAAATTCCAAAATTTAACAGAAAAACTACTAACAGCTACTGCTAAGAGCTATCACAACAAAAAATAAACTACTGCAATGAACTATGTACATATATTAACTAGGTACTGCAATGAACACTTCACTGCTCCTGTTATTTCAGAAGAGTTAACAGCAACTATATGATGATGAGCAAGCTATGAACACTACAAACTCACATTAACGTGGGAGCACATGTAGAAACGCCTGCCAGTGTCAGTCCCACCAAATGCAACGCATTTCTTCGGCTTAAATTGTGCACGCGGCAAACAAGGGATGAATCCACAGCCAAACCGTGGAATGATGGATCATCACAAGTTGGTGGGGCGAAATCCATGTCAACCACGTCCTAAACAAACAGAAATTTCAACCGAAATCGAAAATAACTCACCAAATCGACCACAGTCCAAAAAATCCCAATTCAACTCACTGCAAACCCTAACCCTAACCCTAGAATGGGGAACTTACCGATAGCAGCGATGGGGTCACCCACTCGTCATCCCAGCTAGGCATTGCGGCGGCGCTCGGTCCCGGCGATGTCCTCGTCGCGGCAATGTCTCGGTGGCGGCGCTCGGTCACGGCGATGGAGCTCGACGTCGGACAGTGAGTACGAGTGGGGGGGAGGGGAGTGAGACGACGACGGGCCCGCGCCCACTTGTCCTAACGCGACTAACGTAACGGTACCCAAACAGAGAAGTAACGGACATGTCCGCGCGCCTCCACGTCATCAAAAGGGTGGGCCCCACATGTCTGAATCGGTGTCAATCGAAGTTCAATCCAGATTTGGCTCGATTTGGAATGGCTTAGCACTAGACTGGTGGTTTTTTGCGATCTAGCAGTAAAGTGGTGGTTTTTCGAACATTTTGCTCTAATGTGGTGGTTTTATGCTAAATACTCGTGAGGCGAGAGGGAGGCAAGAGCGGGACGAGAATGCACTGGCAGGGAGGCGAGAGGGAGGCGATAGTGCAAGAGAGAGAAGTGAGAGTGGCACTACAACCCGTGCACTGGCACCGTGGAGCGAGAGTGTAGTGAGAGTGGGGTGAGAGTGCGGATAAAAACTGACGTAGCGAGGCTATAACAGGCGGTGCACCGACACCGGCCTTAGTGAATTGGGCAGGTACTGAATATCAAGGGAGTACTTATAAGTCGAGAGTGCTCTTTTTCCCTCTCGCTACAGTACCTCTTGCGGATAAGGAGGCGGAAGGGGAGCGCTCGCCCTCGGGGCCGGCCCGATCCCGGACCACCGCCGCCGGCGTCTCCGGATGGGGATGGGATGGGGGAGGTGCTTGGTTTCCCTCTGTGTATAGTAGATATAGGATCTAGATTTCAGTTGCAGTTCTCGAGTTGTGAAGTTGCTTCCTGTTTTGGCGCTATGCCATGGAGGGAATGGTGGCCGGTTGCTTCGGGCGGCGCTGGCTCGCCGGCGGTGAAGTTCCTGCTCTCAGTAGCGCTCCGGTGGTCGGAGCCGAAGCCGGGCGGCGAGGAGTTCACTTCTCCTCCTCTCAATAAGCTCGCGATGGGGATTTGTTCCTTCGATCCCCTTTCTGGTTCTCTTCTTTCAGGTTGGAGCAGTTTGATGCATCCCTGGCTGGGTCATCGTGGGGATGACGCCAGGTCCTGCGGTAGAACTGCTTTGACTGCTCAAGGAAGGGGGCTTGGTGTGGTTCGTGTATCACGGAGGTGGGGGTCTCTGCTGCTGATGGTGACGATGGGGTCTCTGTTGGTCGTCGGTCCGATCTATAGCATCAGGCTTGATCAATGGTGGCTTTGTCTTGCTGTTGGCTTTGTGGACCTTCGCAAATCCGTCCATCTTCTGCTTCCCATCGGTGCTGACGACTGCTTTCTTGTGGGATTGATGGAAGATAAGTTTCAGATGGAGATGTTTAACTTAGGGGTCGGTGCTCTGGTTGATTTCTGCTTGTTGAAGGAGGTGATCTCCTTTGCAAAAGGTAATATTGGTTGCACTATGATCATCTCTATCGGATCATCCTGGATGCAGATCCTACCTCAAGATTTTTGTTTTGGGCATCCATTTTCATCCTGCGAGCTACAACTTAATAAGTTTACATGCCATGCATCTACTTTACTGTCAACTATTGGGAGTGTCAATTATGCCTCTTTGCTATTCTGGACTTGCCGGAGGCGGATGAGATCGTCTCTGCTGCGGTTGCTCAGATTTAATGGCAAAGATTCTCCTCAACTGGGCTCGGTGTTGCACCCTACAAATCTACAGCTCAGTTTTCAACCTCATGATTCCAGGACAATGCGATTGCTGGTTGAGCCGCCAGCACTACGGTTGGACAGGGTGTTCGAGGCCCTTCGAGAGTACAGTTGCAGGTTCTGTGTGTCCGAGTTCTCGCCGGACTCCCTGATAGCCTCCTTTTGTGCTCTCAGGCATAGTTGTTACTTTGCTCTTGTAGTTCATCTTCGATGTATCTTTGGTTTTCTTTGTCAGGATGTCTTTTGTAATCACAAAGTTGTAACGTGTGCTTACCAATGAATGTGATTGCAGCCCCTTTAGGGGCATCTTTGTTCAAAAAAAAAAACTTATAAGTCGAGAGTCGAGACCCTGTTTCGATTTTAAATGCTGGGTTGATTATCACGTACGACCGGAAATCCTTTTTTTTTTTTTTAGCAGGAACGACCCGAAATCTCTAGTTAGCAAGATGCAGTCCACATCAGTTACGTGCCGCTCTTTCAATAGATCGGGTTGAATATCTGTCCATCCGTACGTCTGTTTATAGCAACCTAACGAGTGATAGTCCAAGAGGGGTTTAAAGAAGCATTTGGTTTGCGGATGTTGGCAGATTAGTGAGCTGAACACATAACACTGTACACCCGTGAACTCATGGTAGAACTAATAAACAAACTACGTCCGTACTTATTGGAAACTAGCTCCACTATTCTATTCGTTTAAAAAAGGTTTACAAAAAGATGTTTAAAATTTTGAAAATAATTTTGAACAGATCGAAATACAAACTATTACAATTTTAAATTTTCATGTTTGTATTAAACACCTCATTGTAAACACTCTGCATATATATTTTCACAATATTTTATAACTTTAAATATTATTTTATATTTTTTTAAATACATAAAATATTTTCCCTCTCTCAAAATACTTGACTTAACTTTGTCAAAATATGGATGTATTTACGTACTAAAACACGTCTACGTACATTTATATTTAGATAAATCTAAATCAATTATTTTGAGACACAGGGAATACAGAGCTCGGAAGCAAGAAACCTTCACTTCGTACTCATGTGCTTAAGGTAGATGGCTTGGTTAGAACGCAGTGGAAAAAATGCACGGTCAAGTAAACTTCAAACCGAATTAAGCGCTGATGGGTGGAACTTGTTTCGTGTCGCCTAGCTCCGGTACATGGGACACATTTAGTCAATTAGAGATCTCTAGCTATCCTTTAAAACGGTCAAGCTATTGTCAAGTCTGGCCAGCCGCTAGGGAAAAAATAGTGCGCCGCCGCTGCTTCTTCCTCCTCCATAGTTCGTTTCCTTTTCCTTCGGTCGGCCTTGTCGGTATCAGGAGGGGTGGAGAATTTGGTCTATGGGCCGAGATTTCACTAAAATTAGGGTTTTCGACAGATTATTTACCCTTTTTGTTAGTCGTCTTCTTCTTCAATTGAGATGAAATCGTCTGCAATAAGTGATCTTTTGGCTGATGTCCGACGGCTAGATCTCCTTCTTGATGTCAATGGTGGTGTTGGAAGATCCAGTTTGTCTAGGTATGGTCTTTCAGATCTTGCTTCGCCGGATCGGTGATGTTTTCTCATGGTTGCTGCGAGGAGGATTGTCCTCGCAATATTTGTCTCGGCTGCTACGTCCTCGATATAATGGTGTTCCGTTCTATCGGCTCTCAGCGACGTTGATTAGGTTGTTCGGTTGTTTTTCCCTGCATTACTGTTGGTACTCCTTCCGATGTTGGTTGATTAGTTTAACGGATGCCTGCGTACTCATAGCCTTGGCATTGCAGCTCAAGAAAATTATGGGAGATCCCTCATTGGTGTTTACAAGTTTGTGGTATGGTATCTATATTCAATAACCGCCTTCAGAAAAGTATAAGATTGTGTCATGAAAGAAGAAGAGCTTGAAGATTCCAAAGATTTGCTAGTTTCAAACCTTATTTTGTAATTTCTGTAATCAGCTCATGTATTCTACCTTGTATTATCTGCCGCCTTAAATATATGTGGTATTGATTGAAAAATTGAAAAAAAAAAGTTCAAGCTATTAAAATAATCCCGTATACTTGATCGACGCTTAAATTTTCTAAGGGAAATCCTAAAACAAGCCTCCTATACCATAAGTATAAAGTTGTGGAGCAAAATTGAGGATCTGCTTCTGGTTTTTAAAATATATTTTTAAACACATTTAAAACACTTAAAAAATCGTGCAAAAAGAATTTGCATGTACATATCGATATTCTATATACTCACAAAATTGTTTCATGGAGAACTGACATTTTTATGTCATGTTTTAAAAAGAAAAAAAGGTGCTAAAAAGGCATTTCACGAGATAATTTTCTGTCTTTTCTACACGGACTAGAAAAATGTAGGTTTTCTACGAAACTAAACGTGGTTACATAGAATGTGGAGATATACATGCCAAATTTTTGTTAGATATTATACCTCTCAAAATGTCTTTTTCCCATGGCGGGAGAGTATGCTCCTATGTTCTGAATTGATTTTTCCACAAAATTTGTGGTTTATCTTAACCGGTCACGGCAAGAAAGTTTTAGCTACAATACCTCACGACCTCACCACCGCCACTACCGAGCTAGGTTGATTCCGGCCATGTCCACCGCCTCCGCTCCAATTTCAACATGCAATGGCTCCCGCCAACGCTCGTCAGCCGATTCCGGCCATTTCCGGCCGATTTCGATGAGGATAGGAGGAGACTGGCCACTACCATCATGGCTGGTTCCCACAAGTTAGGATGCTCAAACTTCACGCCTCTCGCCGGCCAAGCCCGCGTGCACTTGCTAATCTAGGGAAAAGTACTTGCTAATCTATCCATGGTGCCCGAGCAGCGGTAGCAGGGCGGCGTTGAGAGCGTTGAGTCGTGGGCATGGACCTGGTTGGTAGTGCGGCAGAGCAGCGGGCGGGCATGCCTGGAGAGGAGGGATAGGACGGAACGGGGAATCGCGGATGGGGCCGAGGCGGGTTGCGAGCAAAACTAGCAACACGGGAGTACAAAGATAGAAGAAGTAAGGCGAGAAAATATTTTATTCCGCGGTAAACGAGCGTCGGATCTATTCCGACGGGGCCGTTCAAACGCTCAAAGAAGGTTGACCGTTTGCATTGTAACGACTTTAACGCTTAGTATTACTCTCTCCGTCCCAAAATAGGATGCCTATAGTTTTTCGTTAAAGTCAAACTTTAATAAGTTTGACTAACTATATAGAAAAATACATCAACTTGTACAATACCAAATACAAATCATATGAAAATATATTTCATTGCGGTTCTAACTATATTTGTTTGAGATTATAAATGTTGACCAGTTTCTCTATATAGTTGGTCAAACTACGAAAAAATTGACTTGTAATAAAAACTATACGCGTGACGGAGAGGGAGTAACAAGTAACAATCGGGATCTGTTGAATTCAGATGCACCATTAGATTAAAGTGGGAACCTGCATTGCGTCTCCATCACAATTATGCTGCGCGGCAGCACCATTTCCATCGCGACTGGATGACAGTAACGTCGTGATGGCGTGCATCAATACGTCGGGTAGTACAATACACGTACACGTCCTCGGTTATCAGCGTTGTCGGCCGCTTTTCGGTCAGGTGGCGTCCAAACAACGGCCACGAACGAACTCTCTGTAGCAGCTGACAGACAGCGTCGCCCTCACATCACAGCATGCATGGACGGAAAGCTCGAAATTGTCGGTCGACGTTCGCTCTTCCGAATCTGATCAAGGTTTAATACCGTGCGTGCGCAAGGCCACATGTGTGTCTGCAGCTCCGCGGCCCCTCTGTGTGTGTGCATAGAGTTTGGAGCCAAGCAGCGTGAGCACGTGAAGGCAAACCGTAGGCATATTATATATGCTCGAGCAAAAGGCCCAAGAAGTGGAATTTTCCGTCGCGACAAATGGAAAGGGACAAGCCAACCAATAATACCCCTCTCATACCAGAACGCTTCACAGGACTACTGTATACCTACGGACAAATATACATGCCGACACTCAACACTCGTAATTATCAAAAGTTTTTTTGGTTTTCACGTAGTACCAATTCGCTGTTCGATTTTTTTTTTAGATAGCAGGCAAAACATTGCCCTGCTTTAACTTAATAAAGCAAACATAGTTCAAACAAAGCATTACAAACTCGCTGGGCCTACAGTTTCTCCGAACGCACACACACACCAACTGCTGGAGCGGGACACAGCCCACGCCACGAAGCACAAGACCGAAAAGAGTTCCGGGGCCGGCACCCCCAAACAAGCCGGAGCAACACAACCCTACACCAACGCCGGCGAAGCTACCAGCACGGCAAACCTCCTCCTCAGCTCAGCGACCAGCAGAAGCAGAAGCAGCCGGTCCCTGTCTTGCTCCTTGGCGAGCGCCGCCCACCACTGCAAAAACACAAGTGTTTTGAAGATCACATCAGCCGACCTTCTCGGAAAAATCGCCTCAATGGAGTACTTGTTGCGAGTAAGCCAAATGGTCCACGCCAGCGCGGCGAACAGCACCCAAGTTGTTCTTCGCGCTGACCCGGAGAGAGTGTTAAGAAGAAAGAAAAACTGCGGGAAGTTGGCTGGGCTCCAGTCACACCCCAAGACATCTCTGATCACACTCCAGCCCAGTCTAGCGAAGACGCATAAGAAGAACATATGTGCCGCGTCTTCAGGCTCCCCGCAGAGGGCGCAGCGCCCGTCCGACGGGCCCCTACGCGCGGCGACCTGAACCCTCGAAGGCAACCGATCGAGTACTAACTGCCAGGTGAAAATCTTGACCTTAAGTGGCAGCCTAGCCCCCAAATGTCCGCGTGGAACCCTAACCCCGTCCCAGCTGAGAGCGCAGCGTACAGAGGCGACAGAGAAAGTGCCCGATGCTCGAGCGCCCACTTAAGACCATCCTGCCCTCTCGTAGGTGCACCTCGCCTAGCTCCGCCGACAGCCGCATCCATTGTCTCGTCCCTTCCGCGTCAAAACGAGCGCGGAAGGAGAGCCCGCCCTGCCCCCGCAAGGGCACCAGCCACCGATTCCGCCTCGTTACTACAAACCGCAAACAGTCTGGGGAATCTCACCCGCAGCGGGGCGTCCCCCAGCCACCAGTCCAACCAGAAGCGAGTGCGCCTCCCATTCCTGACCAAAAACCTTGCCCCTAACTTGAAGAGATGTTTAACTTTGTGAAGGCCTCGCCAGAATTGCGATCCCCCCTGGGATTGCGCGGAGAATATGTCGTTAGCCTCCGGATACTTAGCCTGGATCAGCCGCTTCCACAGAGAGCCCTCCTCCTCTTGGAACAGGCGCCAGATCCATTTTAGCAATAGAGCCTTGTTCATGGCTTTGGTGTTAGTAAGCCCTAACCCCCCACACTCTTTGGGACGGCACAGCGCCGGCCAGTTCACCATGTGATACTTGCGGGTAGCCCCCGCCCCCTCCCAGAAAAAGCGAGCCCTGATGGCATCAAACTTAGCGTGCACCCCATCCTGCAAGATGAACAGTCCCATCACATAGGTGGGTAAAGCATCAAGGCAGGCATTCGTCAGAATCAGCCTTCCCCCCGAGGAAAGGAGTCTGCCCATCCACGCCTCCACTCTTAGAGCCAGCTTTGCCACTAACCAGTTCCATTGCTCCGCTGTGATCTTGCGATCCGAAATCGGCATCCCTAAGTAGATGAACGGAAGCGACCCATGCTTACAGTTCAACATGTTTGCGATTCTGACTTGTTCCTGCTGGGGCTGATCCAAGACAAACACCTCACTCTTGTGGAAGTTAATCTTCAGCCCCGACATATCCTCGAAGCATAGCAGCAGGAACTTAAGATTGGCGATAGCCCTGTCATTGTTTTGCAGCAAAATCAACGTGTCGTCCGCGTATTGGAGGTGCGTGACCCCCCCCGGGATCAGATGCGGAACCACCCCGGCGATGTGGCCTGCCTCGTTCGCCGCACTAAGAATCGCTGCCAGGGCCTCTGCCACGAAATTGAATAACAGCGGGGACAGGGGGTCTCCCTGCCGCACCCCGCGGCGGTTGCGGAAGTAGGGCCCAATCTCCCCATTGATGGAAATCGCGGTCTGCCCCCCGGCAACCAGCTGCTCAATGCGATGAACATACCCGGATTCAAACCCCTTCCTGCGCAGCGTTTCTAAGAGGAAGGCCCAGTTTACCCTGTCATAGGCCTTCTCAAAGTCCAGTTTCAGCAGGACCCCTCCCAGCTTTTTGACCCTCAACTCGTGCAGAATTTCCATCACCGCCAACGGGCCCTCTAGGATCTGCCTGCCCTTAATGAAAGCAGTCTGCGATGGACTGATAACTCTATTCGCCACCTTGTCCAGCCTCGAGGCGTACGCCTTAGAGATGATCTTAAAAATCACGTTTATGAGCGCAATTGGTCTGAACTGAGTCACAAGGTCCGCCCCCGGCACCTTGGGAATCAGAGTTAGGACCCCGAAGTTAAGTCTCGCTACGTCTATCCTTCCCAGCACGAAGTCGTTGAGCAGGTGCAGCACCCCGAGCTTGCAAGCTGGCCAGAACTTCTTAAAGAAGGAAACCGGGAATCCGTCCGGGCCCGGCGCCGTGTTGGTTTTCATGTCCCAGACCACTGCTTCCAGCTCTTCCTCGGAGAACGTCACCATAAGTGCATTATTCTCTTCCTCCGAGACGCAATCCGGCCCCACCCAAGTATTAGGCAGCAAGCCCAAATGTCTGGGTGCCACCGTGCCCAACAGCTCTTTGTAAAACTCATATACATGCTCCTGGATCAACTTGGGGTCCGAAATCGAGCCTGTCGGCGTCACCAACGAGGATATTGTGCACTTCCGGCGTCTCCCATTTGCCACCGCATGGAAGTAGGCTGTGTTTGCATCCCCCTGCAGTGCCCACCGAACTCTACCCCTCTGCCGCCAGTACTCTTCCTCCCCTCTATAGATCTCCAGCAGCTGATCCTCCAGATGGTACCTGAAGGCCCACTCCTCCTCTTCCAGCCCAGCAGCGTCAGCCTTTTCATCCAGTTCTTGGATCTGGGTGAGGAGAGCCGCCTTGCTTTCCCTCACCTCCCGGCCCAAGTTTCCACTCCACCCCCGGAGAAATTGCCTAAGGCCGACGCTCATGTGGTTCCACCAGTCTACAATATCGCGCCCACGCGCTGAAGCCAAAAGGCCCCGCCATTTTACAAGCACCAGTTGTTCGAAACCTTCTACTTGGAACCACCCTAGTTCGAAGAAGAAGCGTTTACTCGGTAAGGGGGCCGTGCCATCCACATCCAGCACCAGGGGAGTGTGGTCCGATCCGAGGCTAGTTTCGGCTCGGAGGGTCGCAAGAGGGAACACAGCTTCCAGACTTGGAGACCAAAGCACTCTATCCAGCACGCACCGAACTGGTGCCAGCTGATGATTCGACCAAGTATACCTTGCCCCCGAGCGAGGTATTTCACTCAGCGCCCACGTCGCAATCGCATCGTTGAACAACTCCACCCTAGGCCAGTTGATCCGATCGTTATTCTTCTCCTGCGCCCCTCGCAGGAGGTTGAAATCCCCTCCCATAATAATTGGGAAGGTACACGCCTCTACCTTCCTCGAAACCTCCTCTAAGAAGTCCCGCGAACGCGCATGGTCCGCCGGTCCATATATCCCCATAATGGTGAACTTCAAGTCCCGCGCCCGCAACAGGCAGTTGATCCCTAAGAAGAACTGGCCCTTGTCGAACGATTCGACATCAAAGGCACTGTCTCTGAGCCCAATCAGCATACCTCCGGAGTGCCCCACAGCCGGGAGCCAACTCCAAAAGAACCTCTCCCCCACCTCAAGACTCCTAAGTTCTTGGTCAGAGAAGTCTGTTTTGATTGTCTCCTGCAACACTATGATGTCAATCTTGTGCTTTCCTAAGTAGTCTCTGAGCAGCTTCCGGCGCCCCCTGCGCCCAAAGCCCCTAATGTTCCAGAATAAGATCCGCATTAAAAATCGACTCCATTGGCCCGTGCTTGGCGGGTTACTGGGCGCCGCCCCTACGGCACCGCAGATTTAGCTCTCTTCCTCTTGGGTGTTGGCGCTACCCTAGCAGCCACCCGACCCTCTGTGTCTTCGAGTGCCCCAGCTTCGGCCCCCGCCTTAGCTGGAAGCACTTCCTCCGCACTTTCTCCTGGTATGACCGCAGCGCTCTCCGTGTCCGCCTCCTTGGCCTTACTAGCCTTCAGCTCTGCCTCTTGAGCCGCCCTGGCTTGCGCCCGCTGTTCGATTGGTAAGATATATGTGTGTCGAGACCCTGTACGCTCGTGCCCCTGTTTGGATTTTAAATGCGGGGTTGATCATCGCGACCCCCAAAAAAATCTTGATTGCCAAGATGCAGTCCGCATCAGTTAGGTACCGCTCCTTCAATAGATCGGGTTGAATATCTGGCCTGCCGTACGTCCGTTTATAGCGACCAAACGAAACGAGCGATAGTACGTCCAAGAGGGATTTAAAGAGGCGTTTTGGGTTTGCCGATGCTGGCAGATTAGCTGACGACCGAGCACGGCCTACACTGTACACCCGTGAACTCGTGGTAGAA
>JAPCYS010004120.1:0-26899 GCA_028641055.1 Alopecurus myosuroides | reverse complement strand
AAACTACACGACAGGACGCCGTTAATCTTAAGGAAGAGGAACGAGAACTTGTGTTACAAAGATCCACCATTTATCGGCAAGGTTTAAGGCAATATCACATCCGGAAAATTAAGCATCATTGTTTTAAAGAATGTGACTCGGTGCTAAGAAGGGTGCAGACAAGAAAACACAAGTTAGCCCCAGTATGGGAGGGACCTTTCGTCATTAGTAAAGCTATAAAAAATGGGTCATACTACTTTGTAGATATTCAGGATGATGAAGATGACCCAAAAAATAGCAGTCGCAAGAGGAAAACACACATACATGTAGAGCTTGGGGAGACAAAATGGCTTTGGAGCATCTAGGAGTTACTTCCTTTCTATACCTAGTTCAATTCTATGTAAACTTTATTCAGATCATGAAATAAAGTTGTCAGAAATCCATGCATTCTCTTTTTCTGCCATTTACCAATAAAGCATGTTCCTTCTTTTCTATTTCCCAATGATCTTTCAATTCGCTTCAATATCAACCCGAATTTTTCCTGCGTTCTCGGAGTTAAGAAAACTGAATGCTTTTTAGCCTAACAAAACTTAGCAAAACAACAGATTGTGCCTACATTCCTGGAGTTCATACTTTTATTTAGCTCCTTATTTTCTTAAGTATTATCTGATTATGTATCTGCTGGGTCACTGGATTAGTAAGTTAAAGTGCCAAAGTATGAATTATGATTCCGAGTTTAGACTGGTCGGTTTCTTAACCCGGTTGCTTGGCGTGAAGATTTCATACTTTTGGAATCACTCAAACACTAAGAAAGGTTAAAGGATACAAACCAGAGAACTTAAGAGAAAAGGAGACAAATTAACTTGCAAGAATAATTTAAAGTGCAAAAGCATAAAATGTTCATACAAAATAGGCATTTAGAATGCATTACATAATGAGTATTACATTGTTAAAACAAGTAATACTCTTCCGCCTTTCAGCAGGTGTAGGGCCATTATCTACTCGGCATCCGCATACTTGTCGTCGTCCTTGCTATCACTCGGATTCTCCGAAGTTGAAGGAATTACTTCCTCAAGGTAGAAAGTGGTGTTGGAAACCATCCGATCGGTATTGGAAGCATACCCCTTGACAGAATCAAAGATGTCCGCCCTGTGAACCTCAGTGTAGTCTTGGGGGATGCCGGTTGCGACGCGCCATGTTTTCATGGAGGGGTAATGCATAAGCATGATCCCAAGGGCCATACGCACTCCACCGCATGCGGCAGACTGCATCCAGGATTCCCGCTGCTCGATGGCCTTATTTAATGCAGCCGGAAGTTGCCCAATCTCAGAGTAGTCGTCTTTCTTATCTTGAAGGCACTTTCTAACAAGTTTCCTTCTAGATTTCTTCATGCTTTCGACGAAGCCGCCGAAAAATCGTATACGCTCAATCCGAAAAGAAGAAGGATCCCCTTCCGCAATAAAGCAGGAATAGAAGATGTTAGCATAGCTTAGAGAAGAACAATAAAAGTTCGAAGCTGAACGAAAAACGGTAAAATTAAAAGCATACCGAGAATATGATTGTCTATCTCCGCGACCTCCTCGAGGCGATTGTGAAGAGCAGACTCCAAATCCCGGATGGTGGAGCTATCTTTCTTGCTTTGAGCTTTAAGCCGAGCCTCGGAAATTTCCAAGGACTTTTGCTCTCAGCCAGCTCCTTCTGGATCTTCACGATTTCCTTGTGAAGTTCCAGATTTTCATTTTGGAGCTGTTGAGCATTGCCGGTATCTGTTTAGCAAGCAAGGCTATAAAGACGGAAAAGGCAGTTAGCGCGAAAGCATCAAAACTCGCTAGGAAAAAAGCATACAATGAAAAATTATACTCACAAGCATTCTCCTTTAATTGGTTTTGAAGCTCCGCAAGCTCTGTCTCCTTTTCCTCTATGATTTGGAGGAAGGAACACACCTCCTTCTTTTTCATGGAAAGCTTTTCGAGAACTTCCATGTTAATGCTTTCGGTGGTTTTCTAAGAGAAAGCGGAAGAGAAAAATCGGTGAATCCAAAAGAAGAAGATTGTGTCCTAGAAAGTATTAATACAAAAAGAATGCTTTCATATTAATGCTTGGTGGCTGGAAGTTGGCTCATCTTTTGAAGGCCGGAGAGCTTTTCGGTGAACTCATTACTATATTTTGAGAAGAAGATCCCCATGTGATGAATGCCATATTGAATGACCTGCCGAGGCGAGAAAGCAGAATTATTCCGGATAATCAAACCACCTTGTGGCTAAGGATGGATCGGGGGCTTTGTCAAATTGTTTTTTCGCCCATTTGTGCATATAGCCATTCTCTTCAAAGCATGCTTATTGTTTTACCTTGAACTTTTGGTCAAAAGATGGAGTGTCCTCGTCGAGATTGATGAAGGACGACTCTCCTTGCTCTGGTTGTGTCGCCCTTTCCCGCACATATGGGAAGGATGTATCAGGCTGGCTGGTCTGGCTAGACGGAGGAAGATCTTCATCTTGAACATGGGCGGGATGCTGATACGTCATAAACGTATCCATAATTTCTGATGTTCCATGCTGTTGTTCATACTATATGCTACATGTTTCCTTTACACTTTATGTCTTTTTATCGATTTTCTGGGACTAACCTATTGACAAGATGCCATAGAGCCAATTCTTGTTTTTTGATGTTTTTAGTTTCACAAAAGTTGTTCTAGAAATATTCTCGGAATTGGACGATTCGAAGCCCGGAAGTCTTAGAAATTTGCCGCGCACACGGAGTCCGGAGGGGACCCGGAGGGGGGCCACAGGGGCCCCACACCATAGGGCGGCGCCCCACCCCCTCTGGCCGCGCCTGGGAGTGGTGTGGGCCCCTTGGCCGCCCACCAATGTTTCCCTCTCTCATATTTATATCTCTTGGGAGGTTAACCCTAAGTACCCGAGCCTTTTCTACCAAAAACATCCGCAGCCGCCGTCATCGTCAACTCTAGTTCGGGAGGGTTCTGGAGCTCTCCCCGGCATCCTGTCGGGAGGGGGAATCATCACCAGAGGGCTCTACACCACCATGCGTGCCTCCGGAGTGATGCGTGAGTAGTTCATCCTTGGACTATGGGCCCATAGTAGTAGCTAGATGGTTGTTCTCTCCTCTTTATGCCTCATGTTTAGATCTTGTGAGCTGCCTAACATGATCAAGATCATCTTATTGTAATGCTACATGTTGTGTTTGTTGGGATCCGATGAATATTGAATGCTATGTCCAATGATTATCAATCTATCACGTTCTTTCATGTGTATGTTATTTATGATCTTGCATGCTCTCTGTTGCTAGTAGATGCTTTGGCCAAGTAGATCCTTGTAACTCCAAGAGGGAGTATTTATGCTCGATAGTGGGTTCATGCCTCCCTTTCACTCACGCTCGAGTGACAGAAACGTAAACGGGTGGGGGATGTGTTGTTGCCATTAGGGAGAAAACAACGATGTTTACATTGTTTACATTACACACTTTGCTTAATGCAATTATTTGTTGCTTGCAACTTAATACCTAAGGTTTGCTCGGATGACACTCGGAGGGTGGATTATTATTCATAGATGTAGTTGGATAAAGTTCTATGTATCTTGTTGTAATTCCCGCATGAATCACATTGTAATCATCATGTCATGCATATGCAGTACTGTGCAGCCTTTTATATCTGTCAATTGCTCAATTTATTTACCCAACATGTTATCTATCTGTTTTGGAGAGACACCTCTAGTGAACTGTGGACCCCGGTCCATTTCCTTTGTACTGATAATACAACCACTACAATCATTGTTTTCATACTGTTCTTACTTTTTTCCTACTGCAATCACTATTCTCTTTTCATCTACTACAAATGAAAGTGCAATTTTGATATCTCGATGTTTTGTGTGTTTGCTAAGAACATAAAGAAGTTACTAACCGTATGTGCTATTTTGTCAAAGGATTTGGTATTAAATCAGCACATATACGGTGTCGAAGAAATGGTGAAGAAATCAAAGATTAACGGATTTTTTTCTGGCCTGAAAAAGAGCTTCTAAGTGCAGCCCGGAATTATTCCGGGTTATTCCGGCTACAACGGGAAAAACCTCTGTTGCCATCCGGAAAATTCCGGGTGATTTCGAGCTCCGGAATTATTCCGGGCCATTCCGTCCTGGTCGCAAATGGGCAGAACAACGGCTAGTTTTGAGTGAGGACTATAAATGGAGGCTCTCTTTCTTCCCCAAGGGTTAGCTCCACCAGCATTGAAGACTCCATTGATTGAGCTCACCCACCAAGCTAGATCTCCCTCCTCCTCCACCCAAACTTGTTGAAACTTTGGGGATTGAAGGAGAAGCCCCGGATCTACATCTTCACCAACCGATTTTCCATTTCCCCCTCATTAGCTTGAGGGATCTAGGACTAGGGTTTCCTCTTGTGGAGAACCTAGGCTTCTTGCTACTCTTGGTGATTTGTGATTGTTGGGAGCCCCCAATTAAGTTGTGGGTGTATGCCCCAAGCTTGTTTGTAAAGGATTCGATCCCCGCCTCAAAGGGGTTCAATAGTGGAAGGTGAACAGGCCTTTGTGGCGGAGTTCATCGGAGAATAGGGTGAGGCCTTTGTGGCGTTGAGTAGGCCTTCGTGGCGAGCTCACACCCCTCCAACAAGACGTACTCCCTTAACAAGGAGGAACTCGGGAATACATCGTGTCTCCGCGTGCTTCCATCGGTTACCTCGTTCCTCTACTTTTTACTTACTTGTACTTGTAGCATTAATTGTAGTACTTGTTGTATTAAGTGTTTTCCTAGTTGCATTAATTTCTTGTCTTTCCATATAGGTAGATTCACCTTTAGTTGCACTATCTAGAGAATTTACCTTTGTCTCAAGCCTAAACTTTAAGAAAAATTAAAATTGGTCGTAGCACCTATTCACCCCCCCCCCCTCTAGGTGCCCATACTTTACTTTCAATTGGTATCAGAGCCTCGGCTCTTCTATCGGGCTGAACCGCCTAAGAGTTTTAGTATGGGAGACGATTTGGACACCGAAACGTCCGTGGCTAGTGTGTCCATGGATGATCTCAATGAGTTGAGAAATTCATTGACCTCATCCATAGATACCAAGTTTGATGAGTTGCGCCAAGTCTTAGCGCAACTCCTCAAAGCCAAAGGACCGGAGGTAGCCGAATATACTCCTCCGGAAACTAATCCGGAGGGCGCCAAGAAAGGGGTAGATGGTGATCCATCTAAAATTGCTTCCACCGAGAACTCCACTAAGACAGGTACGGAAGGAAGCGGAGAATTTCACGCTGTTCCCGGAAGTTATTCTCCCGATCCTCCTGTTCCCCATCCTCATATAATCCCTAGAGGAGATCCACCTAAAATTGATGCTTTTTCTTTTCGTGAATGGCAGTATTACATGGAGACTCACTTGAAATCTTCCTGTATAGATCTTTGGAGGATCACTCGTGATGGATACAACCCATTTGATCCCAAGAACCTAACAAGAAGATAAGCCGTCGATTGCCAACTCAACTACACCACTTTGTCCATTCTTCAACAAGCCATGGGTCCTAACCACATGCCGCATCTTCAAGAATATTCCACCGCCAAGGAAACATGGGACGCTCTTGTCATCATGTTTGTGGGCAATGAGAGCATGCAAAGGAATAGATATGATGCCTTGACCAATGAGGCCGAAGGGTTCTATATGCATGATGGAGAGGATCATGTGGACATGTACCATAGACTCAAGACTCTTGCCACCGCCTTCTAAAATGTTGGTGCCAAGTACATTGATGATGCTTGGATCAAGAGGAAGTACATGATTGCCATAATGCCATTTGAGGGCGCGGACATGAAGAGCATTCAAGGAAGACATGATTTCTCTTCCATGACCTCAACTCAAGTGATGAAAGAAATGTGCTCGTATAAAGTGCAAAGCAAGAATGCTCTTGACAACCGAGCTAGGGCCATTGGAATGCACCAAGGATCATCCGTTGCTTTGAAAGCCAAGGTTGTGTCAAGAGAGGTCGAGTATGAAGAAGAAGGAGAAGAGGCATTGCCTCCTTTGAGGGAACAAAACTATGATCCCGTTCTAAAGGATCTCATTGCTCTCACCGTGCAAAACTTTTGGAGCAATCCTCCAAAGGGCAAGAGATTTGTTGAGGAGAAGACAAGGTCTCGCTATGGCAATGATGGGGCTCAAAAAGTGAGGTCTTGGACTTTCGGAGCACCACTTCATTGCGGAGTGTCCCTATGAGAATAGAGAGATCCATAGTGGCAAGCTCATTCGCAAGGACAAGTCCAAGGTTGAGTACAAGAAACCTCATTTCAAGAAGAAGCCATTCAACAAGAAGTCTCCCACCAAGTTTGTGCTCTTGACTCAAGAGGAGTATGATTCCGGGAGTGATGAAAAAGAAGAAACCACAAGTGAAGTGGCCGCTCTTTCTCTTGACCTCTAAGTTGGACCGATCTTCACGAATCGACGAAGAACGACAAGAACGAGTGAAGAACGCAAATAACACGAAGAACACGAGATGGGGAATCGAGGGGGAATCGTGGGCAAACGCGGGGAAACACAAAGGGGGGTAAATAGCGAGAACCGAAAGATCCCAAACCTCCCGTCAACTAAACCTCGAGGGTCGCCTACGGAACGATCGATCCAACTGAACTCACCTTGATTGGTACCGGTTTACACCCGTGGCCCGGTCCACCGCGCCAATAGAACCTCAAGGATCTACGAGAGGGAGATTGGCAACTCTTAACGGAATCCACGAAGGGAAAGGATAAGTATTTGTGGTGAATCTTGATACGGTCCTAGATACACATCATAGGAGGCCGGGGTTGAGGCAGCGCCCTGCCTGGGGGCCGGCCTCAGGCCGGGGTGGAGGCTAGGGCCCTCGGGCTGGTGGCCGGCCTGAGGAGGAGCTGGGCCGGCCCGAGGCTGGGGTGGGCGAGGGGGAGGCCGGCCTGCTCGGGTGGGTGGCCGGCCTGAGAGGGAGGGAGGCCGGCTTGGCCGGGGGGTGAGGCCGGGAGACCCTGTTTCCCTCCGTTCTTCCTCCTCGGAGCTCCGATCTTGACGCCGTCTTCACCCACTTCCTTCCTAGCTTCATGTGCACCTTCTTGGATATGTTCTTGAGAATATTGGGCACCGTCTTGGGTCTCCATGGTGTGATCCCACCTATGCACGTAGAGGGGTATTTCATGAGGTAGAGCACCGTTCACCAAGTCACCGGAAACATACGGAGATAGGAGTGAGTTTACCTTGTTTTGTATCGATGTTGTGCTTGGTTGAATACGGTGGGCTACATCATCTCCCCCCCCCCTTGAAAAAGAGTCGTCCTCGACTCTCGTTCCATCCATCGGTTAGTGGGAGAAGGAATGTTGACGATGAAGATGTCGTTGAAGTTGAGCCGCTTGTCGAAGCTCATGTGACGGTAGGCTTCTAGTGGGGATGGTCCAAAGGTGATGATGATCATGAAATGTTCCTCCTTGGATGGGTGAGGAAGATCATGCGAGGCGGTGTAGTCGTTGAAGTTGAGCCTCTTATCGAAGATCATGCCAAGGTATGCTCGTGGAGGGTGTAGTCCAAAGGCGATAACGATCTTGACATGTTCCTCAATGGGTGGATGAGGATGAGCTTGAAAGGCGATGTAGCCGTCGTCGAATAGCTCAAGAGGTGGTTTCTCGATTGGTTGCAGAAGCGGTAGAGTGTAGATGAACTTGACATTGGTTGGTTGCGGTAGATTGTCAAAGTCCATGTACATCTTGGCGGTTGTCATGTAGTCGTGGTGGTCATTGTCGTTGACGCGCTTGTCGAACTCCAAGGGCATCTTGACGTGTGGGATGTAGACAAAGAAGTCGTTGTCGTGGATGTGCTTGTGGAACTCCAAGTACATCATGACATGAGGGATGTAGGCGTAGAAGTCGTTGTCGTGGATGCGCTTGTCGAACTCCATGCACATCGTGACATGTGGGATGTAGGCGTAGAAGGCGTTGATGTCTAAGTGCTTGTGACGCGCCGTGTAGATCTTGACTTGAGGAGTGTGGATGGAGAATGCCTTTTCGTAGAAGCTCTTGTCAATCTTCATGTGGATCATGATGAGCGGAATGTGCTCCTTCCAACTCTTCAAGTCGGTGTTGATGTTCATGCGATGTGGAGAGCCTTGTATGTGGAGAAGTCCATGAGGTTGAGGATGCTTGATAGGGTCACCAAATCTCTGCAGAATAGACAACAAAGATGGAGAGAAAGTTGGTAAGCCGTTACTGTCGATAAGCACACATGGGGTTTTGCTCTCATCTCACTATTGGTGGCTATCATGGCTATGCCTCTAAGAACACTCATGCTTTTTCCACTCATGATGGGCTTGTGTCTCTCACTCACGTGATGGTGGATATCTCTCTCACCACTCATCTCACTAGAAGCTTGAGAGGGGACACTAGAAGACTCCAAAGTCTTGGCACTAGAGGTGTGCGCACTTGTCGAAGTCGTTGCATTGATTGGAGTCGGTAGTGTCATAGCATGTGGCGAGGAGGATTCAAGCATCTCATCTCTTGGGTTGAGCTCCAATTGTGGAAACGGTGGCTTTCTTGGAGGAGGAGGTAGGGTCATGGCTTGTGTCGAAGGAAGCTCCATCAAATGGTAATGTAAGCCATGCCTTGTAGCATCCTCGAGTGGTTGATGATGATGATGATGATATCCTTTGCTAGAATGGTGGCTTGAGCGTGGCCTTTTGGAGGCTGGAATGAGTTGCTTTGAAGTCAAGGGGAGTGTGTCACCCAATTCTTCGTTACTGCCATCAATGATAGATGTGCCATTGACGCCGGCTCTAGAGAGGTTGCATCTTTGGTCATTATCTTGAGGATATGTTTGAAGAACTCGTGTCATCACTCGCTGAAATTATCGGCCTCATTGCAATAGACGCTTTCGTCACCATTGGTCGGCATATCCAAGGAATTGAGAGCTAGTTGGTGCAAGGCATAGTATTGGCCTTCACTCATGTAGGCATGGTCACCATTTTGGTTGGCAACCATGATCATCTCGTGGATATCATTGGGAGCTCTCTTGTGGATGGTCGGAGTTGTCACTTGCGTCATTGGAGACGAAGAAGAAGCATGCCTTAGAGATGATGGCAAGGGCTGAGCCTCTTTCATAATGTCACATGCATCAACGTATTCATCATAGAGTGGTAGAGTGGTCTCCTCATGCATATGGTGATGTTGATCTTGTGTCATGGGATGAATAGCTTCACACTCTTGATGTTGGTGTTGCGCTTGTGGCGATGAGGGAAGCTCATGTTCTTGATCATGAAGGTCATAGTTCTTCCTCATGGAATATCGCACAAGGTGGGTGAGTAATGGTGTCGGTGGTGGTGAAGAAGGAAGAGGCTCATGGCATAGATGGAATTGTAGGCCTTGCTCATGTGCTTCATCATGAAGTCCATAGTCCTTCCTCAATGTATGTCGCTCATGGAAGTTGTGGTTGGGTGTTGGTGGAGACATATCTCTCGCCTCTTGCCTTGATGATGTAGTGGTATCATAGTGTCCATGGCGAGGATGTTCTTGATATTTGTCGAAGGCGGGGTGCGAATAGAAAGCACATTCTTGGTGAATATGAGGTGGAGGCTCCCATTCCTCATATGGATGATGACGCTCATGGTCCTTGCACCTTGTAATATTGAGGTAAAGGGTGCTCAAGTCGTTGTCTTCATGGCCTAGATGATGCGGTGAAATTCCTTGGCCTATATGATGCGGTGCTTCATCCAATATGGGAGGAGAAGAATCATGGATAGCAACTCCATTTGCTTGTTGTTGGCGAGATTGCTCATGTGGGTTGTCATCAAAAATAGGAAGTGAGAGGTCACTTGGAGCATCTTCACTTGCTTGTTGTTGACGTGTGATGCATGTAAAATGCATACATGAACTTTGCATGTTATTACTTGTTTTTATACATATTAGCAACTTATATTCATGTTTTATAATGATTTGGGGGATTTTCTGAACAATCCCCCTTCTTTTGGTTCTAACCCTGTTTTTCCAGAAAACGTACTTTTTAGTGTTTCAGACTTTCCGGGAGCTTCGGGACTCCAAAAAGGGCAAGGCCAAAGAGCACGGTTCAGAATTTTCGAGACGAAGACCATGGGCCAAAGTAAAGGGCCAAAAGACCAACCAGGTGGAAAAGAGGACCCTCCACGCGGCCAGATTCCTTGGCCGCGTGTGGGGCCCCTTTTTTGCCCCCGTGGCTCCGATACCGTCGATCTTTCTTCTCCCGAGTGTCTCGTGACCTAATAACGACTATATAAAGGTTCCCCTGGCCTTTTCGAGGAGGAGGCGGCGACGAGAGACGAAACCACGAAACAGAGAGACAGAAGGCTGCCACCGGAGAAGATCGGAGGGGGGAAACGCCGCCGGGATCATCCCCGGAGGGCACCACCCCCCTCCGGCGTGTTCATCATCAACATCTACAGCAAGATCAGCTCCGTATCTCCACTGTAATCTCTTGGAAAACACGATGTATGGTGCAATACTATATTCCCTTGATGTATTGTGTCTCCCCGTGTATGTTTGAGTAGTGAATTGTTCTTGGCAATGGTGAAATAGTTCGTTGATTGTTTGCATACAAGTTTGTTATCTTCTATGATTGTCTTTATGTACAATATATGAGTGCACGCATATGTTGGGGAATGCATGTAAGGTGATCACCGGTAGCATAATGGAGTGGTGGTGACTTGGGAGTGACAGTAACCTGAGACCGAGCCACAAAGTTAAGTTATTGGGGGTATATATAGGGGACCTTAGAACGTAAGGCTATGGTGGGACTTTATGTCTTAATCAATCTTGTACAGTCATTTACTTGGCCACATGATCCATCATATGGGGTTGTAGATCATTTACTTGACTATACATATTCATGGCTCCTTCCTAGAAGAAACAACTAAGACTAAAACATGTGCTTCACTAATTGTGACTACCACACGAACGAAACACCTATTGCTAGAACACTTGCTCCCTTGAGATACTCGAGATATTTGCTGCTTGCTACTTGTGAAACTTGCTTAGAAACTTGCATTTTAAACTTGCTTCACTAGTTACTAGACAAACCACACTCCACGTCACTTGCTTTTAATTAGTTAGTTCCTTTTAGTCAAACTTATTGCTTTGCATAAACAGCCATATAAGAGGGTTATAGGGCTTTAGAGAATAGATAGCTTACCTTCAGCTCCTCGTGGGTTCGATACTCAAATACTTATCGAAAGGTACTACAATTGATCTTCTGCACTTGGGAGTCATCAAGCACTTTTCTGGCGCCGTTGCCGGGGAGCGTTGTGCTAAGCATTTATTCTTGTTTGCATTGCATACTAACATATAAACCTAAAACACAAAAAAAAATTATAAAATGGAAAACAACCAAACAATTTTAGAACTTTATAATATCTACCTTGAATTAGGACATGAAGTGTTTGAGGAGAAATTGAAAAATTATTTGCACAACAATCATATTTGTGGTAGTACTAATTATTTGAACACCTTTATTGCTAAGGAAAACCTTGAGCTTGGGGAAGTTTGTCTTGATGAATATGATATTTTTAGTCCCCCTACTATTGAGGATAAAAATGATATACTTGCTGATTCTATGGAAAGTTTTAAGCTTGGGGAAGTTGGTTTTGATGAGCATGATATTTCTAGTTCCCCAAGCTTGGAGGAGAAAATTCACTTTGATGATACTATGCCTCCTATATATGATGATTGCAATGAAAATTATGAATGTTTAACTCCCACTATCACTAATGAGGATTTTACTTATGTGGAGAGTAGTGATTCTTTTATGCATGTAGCTCATGATAAGAATGTTTTATGTGATATTCATATTGTTGAATCTATTCACGATGCTACTGAAAATTATTATGAGAGAGGGAAACATGGTTACACATATTTCAACAATATTAAGTTTCCCCTCTTTATGCTGAAAGTATTGAAATTGCACTTGATCTACCTTTCTATGCTTGCTATTATGTGCTTCTTTTATTTGTTTCATTACAAAATGACAATGCATAGGAAATGGGTTAGACTTAAAAATAAATTGTTTAATATTTTTTGGTGTGTTCCTTATGCTTTAATTTCCTATTTGGTTTGAGCACACATTTATGTTTTTTCAACATGTAAAATACCTTTACCTACTGTTATCTATCATTTAGTTTAAGATTTTCATTTTATAAAAATTTTGGGAAAGTAAATGAGAAGGATGAGTAATGGAGAAGTTGGGGTCGACCTTGAACATGTGTTGTTCATGCCAATGAAACCATTGCAAAGTCTCTATCATTAAAACTTTTTCAAAAGCTAAAAACAATAAAAATATTAGTTCACTACTGTAACATCACATTTCTGTCTTATTTCTCATCTTAAATGGCAAGAATAATCTTATATGAGAGATAGGATTAAACAATAGTAATTAGCTGTCAAGAAAACTGATTCCTGAACTTCACTGTGGAAAATGTTTAAAATCACAGAAGTGGAATTTTGACCTGGTAATTTACGACAGCAATATTTCGTTATCACTACATATTTCATTAGTTTTAAGTTTTCTGATTTGAGCAACTTAAGTGCCTCTAAAAATTCACTCTTAACGGGATGTTCAGTTTTTGGCAGATTATGTCTTTATTTTGCATTGCTCTCGTTACTTGTGTTTTGTGTGGTTCTTTTGATCAAGGAGCAATGCACAACTGTAGTAACAGTAGTTAATATTTAGAATCAACTCATGATGTGTCTTTGCTGTACCTATGTGGATTTTATTTATGGAGGCACTAACCCCTCTAATCAAGTTTTATGTTGAGATTTTGTGAAGAATTTTTCAGGAGGAAGAGTTGAGTGAGATGAACAAAGATCAAGAGGGACAACCAATCAAGCTTGGGGATGTACCCATGGGCTCACCCTACATGTATCAAATAAGTACAAGAATCTAAGCTTGGGGATGCCGAGCCACCTCACTCCAACCATCATGATGTTAAGTAAGTAAAGCCTAGCTATATGGCTATAAAGAAAGCGCTTTACGGGAGGCAACCCGGTTGTTTTTGTTTGGATTTTCCTAGTGTGCTCTTGATGTCTCAAGAGATTAGTTTTTTTTTGTTTTAATTCTCGAGTTTTCAATAAATAGTCAAGTCAAACCCATTTGGACTTATAAGTTGCTATCCTAGTGCATGAAATTTCTGTTTCAGCACGAGTCTGCTCACCGTATGATTTTACGTTTTTTATTGCTATGTCGGATTGAGCTAATTTTTTAGTATGTTCTGCAACTTTTCGTCCTCTGTAATAACAAAAATTTGCTTAATTGTTTGACGATTCTATCTTAGGGAAAAAAGTTCGTTTTGCTGCTGTTGCTTTTCTGGATAGATTCTGCCTTCTTTTGTTTTATGCACTCTATGGGCTTGGGAATCGAATTTCCATGATTCTTTCAAGCAAGAGAGTGAACATACAACATAACGAACCTTATTGTCTATCTACTGGAGCATTTGATTTGGAATTTTGCACAGCAAGCATGTGATTTGTTTGTCCTTGCTAATCTCACCCCACAGAAAAAGAATAGGAGAAACATGTTTTGTGAAGTTTTTTCACAGGGAATAGAGGAGCTGCGCCTCAAGACATCCAAGAATGGTGAAAGCCATAAGCTTGGGGATGTTATGAACACCCCACTAGAGCTACACTCTTTTGGTTAGCACACGTCTACTTTCTGTTTTTCTAAGCAAAGCATTTATCGTAGAGACTTGAAGCGTCTAATTTTTGTTTTGATAAGACCACACCCATCATTTTATATGAGATTTAGCTACTGGAGTTTGGGGTTGGAATTTATTGGATGCTATTATTATGACTTGGAATAGGGATGCCATGGTTTATTTGAAGAGCTACATATGTTTGCATGATTTATAGGCTTTTTATGTGTAGAAATTTGCAATAATGTTGTCTTGAGCTATCTCTTATTCATGTCCTTGAAGTTAATTGCTGGTTTATTTATTTTGTCATGAAATGAGTAGTTCTATGGACATATGCGTTCATAGTAGCTGGTCAACTATCTCCCTCTTGCTAGCCAAAAATTTAAAAATTCCAACAAGTAAAAACTTGTTTCCAACACTCCTTAGCCAAGTATTTCCAGTAAGTCCACCATATCTTCCCATTAGCTTCATTGCTATTCCGAGTATGTTCACCATGTTATTGTGTTATTTATGTTCTAAATTAAGATATTCACTTTATTAATTGTCATGGGTTGAACTTGGGATAGGACTCTCACGAACTTTTGAAGGCACACTTTACTTTTTATGCATCTAATAAACATGACCCAATAATGGGAGCCACAAGTTTTGCGTTTGACAAGTGTGTGGTTGGGAGCTAGCTATAAACGTGTATCATCGGAAAGCTTTCAACATTGCACAAAAATTTACATTGATATCATGTACTTTTGTTTTTGGACTCCTGCCATGCCGAAATGAAATAGAGGAATAGTAAGTTTTGATGAGTAAGTATCTATATGACTAGAGAAACGCATTGGGCCGCTAACCCAAGCCATGCTTTATCATGGTGGAAATTTACTTACAGCTTGAGTGACTCTACAACACATCCTACAATAAAATAAGAAGCTATGCATAATAGTGAATGAAAATAAAAAGGATGATGAGTCTACTCCGTTTGTTTGTCTTGTCATTGTGACATGGGCTTGTTTCCATGTCATGGGGCAAGAGGTACCTCTTTGCGGTTCTCTATGATGTCATTAATACTTATTATGATTGTACAAAGCTTATTAGGAATCTTAATTTGAGTAATCATGGAGTAGGTTTTCACACTCATGGGGCATGAGGCTTTCAACCACCTTGTCATTCACATTACTTCAACATTCACCATTTAAGATGCTAGTGATAAAGGGGCAATGAGAGTCCTAGATCAATGGATACCACATTTCAATTAGTAATTTTAGTTGAATAATTTAGAGGCTAAATAAGACTTGATCATGTTTTACCTCTACTCAATTTTCTCAAAAGTGTCCACCATATTTTGTATTTTCCATTATGCTATTCTTTGACCAATATTGGATTTTATTTTTCATTTTGTGTATGCATTTGGTCCATAGTGCTTTTATTTCATTATACACTTTGTGAACTTTCATGAAGCATCTTTGCTTGCATATTTGATATTTCTTACAACATGAATTGTATATTGCTACTCATTTCTAGTATTAATCATTTGATTATATGTAGCATGAATAATCCTCCTTGATATCCCATGATTGTTTCAATATGCAAAGTCCATGTTAGTTTTATAACCTTCATACTCGAGGATGAGCATGGGTTAAGCTTGGGGATGTTGATGCATGTAAAATGCATACATGAACTTTGCATGTTATTACTTGTTTTTCCTACATATTAGCAACTTATATTCATGTTTTATAATGATTTGGGGGATTTTCTGAACAATCCCCTTCTTTTGGTTCTAACCCTGTTTTTCCAGAAAACGTACTTTTTAGTGTTTCAGACTTTCCGGGAGCTTCGGGACTCCAAAAAGGGCAAGGCCAAAGAGCACGGTTCAGAATTTTCGAGACGAAGACCATGGGCCAAAGTAGAGGGCCAAAAGGCCAACCCGGTGGAAAAGAGGACCCTCCACGCGGCCAGATTCCTTGGCCGTGTGTGGGGCCCCCTTTTTGCCCCCGTGGCTCCGATGCCGTCGATCTTTCTTCTCCCGAGTGTCTCGTGACCTAAAAACGACTATATAAAGGGTCCCCTGGCCTTTTCGAGGAGGAGGCGGCGCCAAGAGACGAAACCACGAAACATAGAGTCAGAAGGCTGCCGCCGGGATCACCCCCGGAGGGCTCCACCCCCCTCCGGCGTGTTCATCATCAACATCTACAGCAAGATCAGCTCCATATCTCCACTGTAATCTCTTGGCAAACACGATGTATGATGCAATACTATATTCCCTTGATGTATTGTGTCTCCCCGTCTATGTTTGAGTAGTGAATTGTTCTTGGCAATGGTGAAATAGTTCGTTGATTGGTTGCATACAAGTTTGTTATCTTCTATGATTGTCTTTATGTACAATATATGAGTGCACGCATATGTTGGGTAATCATGTAAGGTGATCACCGGTATCATAATGGAGTGGTGGTGACTTGGGAGTGACAGTAACCTGAGACCGAGCCACAAAGTTAAGTTATTGGGCGATATATATACGGGACCTTAGAACATAAGGCTATCGTGGGACTTTATGTCTTAATCAATCTTGTGCAGTCATTTACTTGGCCACATGATCCATCATAAGGGGTTGTAGATCATTTACTTGACTATACCTATTCATGGCTCCTTCCTAGAAGAAACAACTAAGACTAAAACATGTGCTTCACTAATTGTGACAACCACACGAACGAAACACCTATTGCTAGAACACTTGCTCCCTTGAGATACTTGAGATATTTGCTGGTTGCTACTTGTGAAACTTGCTTAGAAACTTGCATTTTAAACTTGCTTCACTAGTTACTAGACAAACCACACTCCACGTCACTTGCTTTGAATTAGTTAGTTCCTTTTAGTCAAACTTATTGCTTTGCATAAACAGCCATATAAGAGGGTTATAGGGCTTTAGAGAATAGATAGCTTACCTTCAGCTCCTCGTGGGTTGGACACTCAAATACTTATCGAAAGGTACTACAATTGATCTCCTGCACTTGGGAGTCATCAACATGGTCGCTCAAGAGGTTCCTCATAAAACATGGGCAATAAGAGATCATGGGTAGCATCCGTGCCTAGTTGAGGTCGAAGTGGGCGCTCATTGGGGTCGTCATCAGACGTGAGATATCATTTGTAGCATGCCCACTTGGTTGTTGTTGATGGTGGTGCTCATAGGGGTCCTCATCAAAGATGGGAAGTGAAGTAGCAAGTTGAGCAATCCCACTTGGTGATGTCGAAGTGGACGCTCATTGGGGTATTCCTCAAAGATGGGGAAATACAAGCCATATGGAGCATTCTCACTTGCTTGGCGTTGAGGAGTTCTCTCATTTGGGTATTCATCATATATGGGTAGCGGAAGCTCATGTGGGTCATACTCATTGGTTTGGCGATGGAGGTCATGATGGAGAGGATGGCGCCGGTGGTCATGGTGGTGGAGTTGTGGGAGGCATTCACTAGAAGCCATGTCATGGGCACCTTCTTGATAATGGCCTTGGTCTTGGTGTTCATTGTGGTGGTGACACACATTTTGCCTAGAAAGCCTTGAATGTGGGCAAGCACCATCCACGAAGCCATTTAGACCATAGTCATGAGTCGAGCTTGGAGAAGGTGGGTGATGAAGAATATCCGGTCGTAGAGGGTGATCTTGAAGAGGGTCACCACGGCCTTGTCGGTGTCAAGGTCGAGGTAGTGGTGATGGCGAGAAAAGCTCAAACCAATGTCGTCGCGGAACTTGTGGAGGAGGATACGGTGAGATGGGGTTACCACTCTCTCCCATATGGCGGTGATGATCGTGGCGACGGTCTTGGTGATGAGCTAGGTGATGATCATGTGGAGACTTGCTCTTGCGTCGTGGCTTGGAGGTCGATGATGATCCATGGCGGTTGGTGAGGATGGTCACGATGCCTTCAATACTCGCCATGTGATAATTGAATCGAGTGTGATGAGCTTGAAGTTGATGGTCCAAACGCTCCAATCCATCATGAGCAAGTTGGCAAAGCCGAAAGTGTTCATGGCGGTTGACGAAGTTGTGGTAGACGTTGTTGTTGAAGAATGAGGTTCCTTGATCTTCCGAGCTCGGCCTTGTGAATACTCCTTCCCTAGCCATCTCAACAAACACACAAGGGTGATATGATGAAATGGATGTCACACCGTTACCTTTTTTTGGTCGTATTAAGGCTAGTGGACGAGCCTAGGTGTAGGTCGGTATGTCAAAAGTGAGTCCAAAAAGATCGAAAGAAAACCGCAAACGACAACACACACGCTATATGTGGAAGGCAAATGGGTTAGAAAGGTGGCGAGGGAAACGACAAATCCAAAGAAAAGTGTGTTGTAAAACGTGGAGAAGAACCAAGGAAAAGTTAGCACGAAAACCAATCCTAGTGGAGGAAAATGATATGGTGGAAACTAAAAACACACACACGAAAGGGATAAATGGGGTTAGTGCGGCCAATGGACGAGCGGAGACGAAATGTACCTATCGAAGACTAAGCTCAATACCACACCAACGCAAGGAGGACGCTAGCTCAAACCGCAATTAATTAGAGGCAACAAGATTCGCAATGTTGAAACCGGTCACTCTCTTCTCTCTTGCAAATCGAAGCTACACGTTCCTACAAATGATAGCAATTGGGATCGATCTTTGCTTCTTTTGGCTCTTTTTGCTTCTTGTGCTCTTTCTCCTTTCTCTTTTTTTTTGATGATGATGATGCGGAGATGATTCCCAAATGCCAATGCCTACTCGAAGCTATTCTCCCACAAGCACAAAAACTCGCACTCTCGGTTCCACAAATGCGATGTCAAGCGATGTAAAAGAGCTAGTCCGAATGGGCAAGGTACACAATGAGAGGGGTTAGTTCAAGCGGAAGCAAGTTATACCTATGTGGTGGATGATCTCGGACTTGCGGCCGGTGGATATCGATGTCGTGTTGATTCGTTGATGTAGTCGCGTGGGCGATGTCGATGGCAACACGTAGGAACTTGCCTCACTCAAATCGGAGCAACGACGACAAAGAAAAACAAGATACAAAATCTGTACAAGAATCAAAGAGCAGGATTTTTCTGAAATTTAGAACATTTGGAGCTCAGCTCTCTTGTATCCCTCTTTGAGGAACTACTCCTATGATGTGTACCTAGGAACGTATCATGGCTACTCCTCCGACTTCGTTGAGGATCGTATAAAGGCACATCCCAACTACTTGTCCTCTCCCTTTAGGGTTTCAGTTAAGAGTTGTCCAATCTTCCTCTCGTTAATCCTTGAGGTTCTATTGGCGTAGTGGAACTGGCTACGGGTGTGAGACGGTTTGTATCAAGGTGAGTTCAGTTGGATCAATTGTTCCGTAGGCGACCCTCGGGGTTTAGTTGACGGGAGGTTGGATCTTTCGGTTCTTGCGATTTATCCCTGTTTGTGTGTTTCCCCGCGATTACCCACGTTTCCCCCTCGATTCCCCATCTCGTGTTCTTCGTGGTCTTCGTTCGTTCTTGATTCGTCGTGAAGATCGGGCCAATCTAGGAGTCCAACTCCGTATCAGGGCTATTCCTAGGTATCCCTCAAATAAGTCTTGAAATCCGGAAAGGTAGAGGATGGAGTTGGGGGAAATCTTATGTGGCTGAACGTCGTAATGGTGGAGAACCTAAAGAAAAAAGGCGTAAGGGGGGAAACCCATACCTCGGAGAACGTGCGAGGCTAGAACGACCCTTTCTCCGTCTTCCAGCTTGGGTTCTTTTTCTTCCTCCTCGATCCGCCATTTATCCTTAAGGATAAATCCTCATACTTCTCCAAGCTTTGGAGTAGGATCGACGTAATCCAACAGAGTACCCAATTGTCGGCTTTCGTCCCTCCTCCCCCCTCTTCTTCCATAGCTCCGGCAGCCACCTCACCCTCTACATCTTCTCCGGCACGGGTGATGTTTCTATCACCCCCGGACTTCGGCATAGGGGACTGCAGAGGAATAGATGGAGGTGGCATGGAAGAGCCGGCGGGGGCGCTAGGGTTGCCCCCACTGATGATCTCGCCACGGTTTCTCCGGTGGCCATGGAGGCCCCTGGCACGATGGTGGAAGGGCTCGCAACCGTAGACGGACTTCCTGTTGCGGTGGGAGTAGGTGTAGCAGTAAGATTTGTGGCCGATGCGGCTGTGTGCGCGTCTCCGTCGGCCGCGGGCACACGGGTTCTTCCTCCAGCCATCTTGGTGCAGAAGGTCACCGGGCGTGAGCCGAAGCTGCCGAAGATGTATGCTCTCCAGTGAAGTTCTCGATCTCACGCTTTTTGCTCTCACAGTGAAGCTCTCGGGGCGTTTTGGTCTCGAATAAATCGCGGTGGGGGAAGCAAAATGGAACGGGAGAGGTGATGAGGTATGTATAGCCATTTACGCCAAGATTAACCCAACGGCTAGTTTAGCCGTTGGATGCATGCCATGTGTCCCGCTATAAATCCGGGATACGGATAGCTGGCGTAATGATGATAAATCTCCTCATTTCTCATACCAAATCTGGCAGGGATTCGTTTTCTGTCAACAAGCGGTCGTGACATAAGCATGATTTCTTCGCTTACATCACATGTTCCTTCTAAGTTAAGATTTGTGAAAGAAATGTCGGATTCTCGAAAGCCAGGTTTGGCATGAAAATTGTGGCAAGAAGAAGATTCAAGACTAAAGGCCGGTTTTCCGAAAGCATTAGTTTCAGAAAAAGACGAAGAATTGAGGTCTTAACTCTCCTGTGGCGCTACTGTCGGATATGTGCCAAATGGGAGTATATCCGGCATTGGCCAAAGGCCGGATTACCAGGATGGCCCGCAGGTAATGGAGCAAAGTCCATTTGGCGGCCCAGTAAGCCGACTCACAGGAAGGCAAATTCTAGAAGAACCCGGATCACGGCTCAATACGTGATCCAGCATGGAGAACAAGCCGGATATCTTATTATCCAAAAATAGGAATACTTTCCGTAGACTTCAAGGATTCCTTCCTGTAATCCCTAGTCCGGCTATCTATATAAAGTCGGACGGGAGCAGCCTAAAAGGCAGAAATCTACAAGTTAGAAGTTAGACCGCCAAGAGCACATCCTCTCCGAGATAGCGAAACCCTACTCACATTGTACTTTATATATTTCAGGCTTCAGCCCTGATTGAGTGAGATTGAAGGAGTAGGAATACCGCCCTAGTTGCGACGTACCGAACCTGGGTAAATTATGTATTTGCCTTCGGCTCTCCCATGTTTCCACCCACAACTCTACCAGTGTGCTTATGGCAAAAACACTCAACACCTCTAGTTAGTGGGTCCATTCTAGCGCAGAGTGATGTCCTAGTAGAAGCGTGTATGGATGGCAAATCGCTTCTATATTACCTGGTAGACACATAACACCGGCACACGTATCTATAGAGTAATCTCTCTCTCCTTGTGAGTCTATCGCCCTGCTCCGCGACGCCATCCGCCACACCTGCATCGCCGTTGACATGTGCCGCCTCTCCACCATGATCTTCATGGTCTCCCTCGATCTCCCTCGGTGAGTGATGCATTCACATTCTTCCATGACGCCCTCTCCGATCCATATATAGCTAGGTATTATATTGGTTAATTGTTTATTTTATTTTATTTACCGGAATGTCGATTCACTTCCGTTGCGGTAAATTTTGGGCATAAAAAAAATTCTATTTTCGAAAATGGTCATGCCTAAATTTTCTATCGACTACGACATGACTTTCCTATAAAAGGCTTCGGTGTGTTCGTTTATATATGTATCTTTTTAACATAATATATAGGATATGTCGCAATTCTAAGTATGCAGCGGACAGTGCGGAAATCGACAGGCAACTGGAGCCTCGTTCTGAATTCACCTGCGAGAGGGTCCACTGAATTCATTGATAATTAAAAACAATTTTTTGTTCATACACTATTGTATCTTGTATATTTATTTTACCAGCGCTGGTTAACTTGTTTTTTATTTTTATTTTTATTCCATATATAGATTATACCATGCAATGTTCATGAGGAGTTCAACGAGTTAGTCAGTAATATCATGGATTTCGATGTTCACGGGACCACATACTATATGGTGAAGAAGGGAAGAAACGAGACAAGTTTATATGGTAAAGGATTGTCCAAATTAATCGCCAACTCTGTGCCTCGTCTAAGTGGAGGTGATATGCTCCACTTTTCTATGGAATCAGTAAAACAAGGCCAGATCAGTGCTTCGTGCATGAACAATATTGACGAAAACGATTTTGAGGATGTCGAGATGGACGATCATGAGGATGACGAGGGTGACGAGAATATGAGTGAGGCTGTGGATGACGACAGTGAAGAGGATACGAGCAAGAATGTGGATGAGCATATGAATTGTGTGGTCATCCCTCGAGGAGGAAACCTGACAACGCATGAGGTGCAGCATCTCCGTCAGAGTCTACCCCCGAGTCATAGGTATGCCGGGGTACCTTGCGTGCATCGCATGACTAACACAAATGTCACTGATCGGCATTCCATGATATTTTCCCAAAATATTTTTTCTTCCAATATTTATGTTAGTTATGTGTTATCATCCGTATATGTGGTGGGTTCTTCTGTTTCTCATGTGATATGTTATTTTTTCTCATAAAATAGGTAAAGTGGTAGATGAAAGTGCTGGCCTCCCAAATGAGGGGAACATGGGAGTACACCTTGAAAACATTGGTGAAGTCACCACCATCCCGTACACCTCGCACCATATGCACGACATGCACCACCCACAGTAGGTACTTCTAGCCCCGCATTTTTCCTTCTAGATGGTAGATTACGCTATGATTTGGTTGTGCTTTACTAGTTGGCTCTAAATCTTGACGGATAGTTGCCGCTTTTATCAATAGTGATCGACCGTTGCTCGCCGTACACAATCCCGCATTATAGCCGTCTAGAAGGCCAATTGCTAGATTTGTAGGTCTTATTGGTAGATTTCCATCTACTATATCTGCTGGCTCCCAATGAACTTGTCCTTGATTTGGGTGGTTCTCACGTCATGCGGGTACATGCACTATGTCCGATCTCAATGTTGTGTGTTCAACTCCATTGCTTGCCATTGTGCATGCTTCCATGTTGGAAATTGTTGTGCATCTGCATTGCATTTCTTGCCATTGTGCATTTGTACTGCTTGCTTGCTGGCCATTGTTGTGCCTTGTGCGTCTGGATTGCTTGCTTCCCATTGTGCATCTGCATTGCCTGTTTGCATTGTGCATAACTAACTATTGCCAACTGATGAGGACATCTCTAGTACATCTACTATTTCTCCCATTGATGATGATGTTGTTGTTCAAGAGAAACATTATGAAGTAAGGATTGGACCAATGACTAGATCAAGAACCAAATTACTAGAACAGCAGGTGAACTCACTCTTATTAAATTATGATGTTTGTGGTTCTGAGAATTTATACTACCTAAATCCTTGCATTTATGTATGATTCAAGTTGTTTATAACACAAGAATTATTGGAGGAGAGGAGCATGTAGCCATGGAGCAATGCATGGGAGAACACATGGAGGGAGATGATCATGGAAGCACAAGGGAGAAGAAGGAGGCAGAATATTGAGAAGAGGAAATTGAGACCACCAAGGACATGTCCTTGCTTGTTTCAGCCCAAATTATTATGTGTTGTGTTTTAGAGTTACGGGAGCACCAAGGACATGTCCTAGGTACTCCCACTCGAGTCCAATAAGGCCCTGCATGGCCCTTGGCCGAATCCCACTTGATGGGGTCGGTTTGTATCCCCCTAGGTCGAGTCCATGTCATGTTTGAGTCCAAACTCAAGTCAGGTTCAGGGGTGGTGCGAATTGGCCTTTGGCCGCACCCCCTCTCTCTTAAATACCTCCCACCTGCATTAGGTGAAGGTTAGACTACCTTTAAACATAAACCCTAGAACTCCATTGTTGATTGCTCGAAGCATTCATCGGGAATTGATCATACTGCAAGTTTTGCGTGTTATCTGCTATTCCACTTGGAATTAGTTGATACAAGACCACTAGTAGTCAGTGGCTGCTCGTGCAAGTGTGTGGATTTGCGAATATCCAAGGGATTGGTTGTTGCTGCAATTGGCATCAGGAATTAGCCGGAGAGTTCATGGAGAAGCACAAGTTATCAGATCCTTGTTATCATGTGAGTTCATCGAGAAGATCGGGCAATCCCTTATCATCTTGGTATCAGATTTACAGGTTAACTCGGTGAGCTATCATTGTTCTAGTAGATTAGTTGTTTTTCATTACCTATCCACCGAAAAAGCCACAAAAAATAGGAGTAGTTCTTGCCATAGCCATAGATCATCACCAATTTCATCCCCTAGTTTATGTTTTGTGTTTTGATTTTGTGTTTCTTTTCTCTTTTTGTGTCTTGTTTTAGTTTGGTCTAGGTTTAGGGTTCTTTGTGTTCTTCGAGTTGTCCCTTTGTGTCCACCAAATATCCTCCAAAAATCCCAATCCGAGTGCAGGTGTTCTTCCAATTCGAGTTTGTTTCGATCTGCTGTCGCGGCACAAAAATCGCCAAAACCCTGCCGCCGATCGCATCCTTGCCGCACTCGGATTCGCGCAGCTGCCGCGCCCCTAGCTGGACTCGGTTTCCACCACGCGCGCGCGCCCACCTCCGTATCACTGTGCGCTGCCGCGGCACCAAATTGGTGTGTTTCGCTGCCGTGATCCCCCCATCGCCGCCGCGCGCATCCGCTCTGCCGTGAGGACTACGCGCTGCCGTGAGAGTTGCTACCGGGCAGAGTTCTTCGCCGTGTTTGCTGTCGTGCGATACAAAACGACTGCTTTTCTCTGTCGTGGTACAAAGTGCTGCCGTGAGTTGTTTCTATTAGCTATAGTTGTTTTTCTTTTTAGCTTTCATCTACATTTTATTTAGGTTTTCTTTCCGATCATTGTTAGACATAGCGACAGCCATTCTACAGCAACATATAGGTATCTTTCCCAAAAACAATAGCTATTTTTTGCTCACTCCAGGCCGCTCATATTCATATATTTTGTGACACTGTGATCATATTGTGTTATAGTTTGCTCCTAGTTGTTTTCGGCCAGTTATAAAAGTATAAAAAAACAGAAAAACAGAAAATAGAAAAAGAGAAAAACAGAATTGAGAAAAAAAAAGCAAAAGGGCCTTCAGATACATTGCTATACTTTGTTATTGGAGTTGTTTTCATCATTACTACATTGACACTATTCCATTGAGAAATCTTGTGCCTGTGATATCATTCAGCATAGCTAGTGTCTTTCTAGAGCATTGCAATATTTCCATCCATATAATTGCATTGCCACTTTTGTCTCCACTTTGGTGTGTGTTTTCCTAGGTGTTGTTTTTTTGTCATCACAAACATCAAATAGGACTTGTTATTGGTGTTGTTAGGTATCCATACCAATCCCCACTATATATCTTGTTTTGCCTTGTGTTAGCTAAAATCCCTGGGTATTCTCTTATTCACACCAAGTAATAGTAGTGTTGTTTACTTGTGGTAAGTATTGCTATTCACTTTGGAACAGTAAGTTAACCTCATTGCTTCGCTATTTTGAGTGAGTTGTGAGAGAATACCACATCCCATATTTTTGTTTTCACTAACATATTAATCAATGGAGTCTGTTTCTAGTGATGATGTGCAGGTGGATAAAATTGTTGGGAAAGCTGTTGAGGCTTCTACTAAGAAGACGGTTGATGATGTGCTCACATGGGGAGATTTCTCAAAATTCTGAGACATGATCACATCCATAATTGATAACAAACTTGATGCTTATGATGATGTGGTAGCAACCCGAATTGACAAGAAGCTTGATACTTATGATGAGAACTTGAGGAGGGATTTACAACAGATGGATATTAAAATTGAGAAAGCTACTTCTCAAGAATCTGTTGATATTATGCAAGAATCTCTCACAAATTTGACTAGACAAATTGCTCAATTGTCTACTCAACTAGAACAAAGAGGCAATCAAGTGCATGATGATGATGATTGGCAGACTGGCCGAGCCCATGCTCATCATGACCGTGGAGGATTTGCTGCTAGGAGGGTACAAGTTCATGAAAATAATAGAGAAGATGATGGTTTGGGCAAGCCTAAATTTTCTATTCTTGCTTTCACCTTTGATAATGATGGTGTAGAAGAGTATTTGATGTGGGAGCTAAAAATTGAGAAGCTATGGAGATTGCATGATTACAATGAAGATAGGAAGATCAAATTGGCCTCTTTTAGTTTTGATGGTTATGCTCTTTTGTGGTGGGATAATATTACACAATTGAGGGCAGAAAATGGTGATCCTGAAATTGTTACTTGGGCTACTATGAAGCAACTCATGAGGAGCAGATTTGTGCCAAAGAATTATGTGAGAACACTATATGACAAATTGCAACAATTGAAGCAAGGTACATTTTTTTACACAAAAACTATGGGGGAATCCCCCACATCCCCCATTTATTAAAAAGGAAACAAAATACAGAGTTATTTACAATATGTACAATATTTACAAGGGGGGTCAAGGGAGTGAATCAATCCATGATGTCAAAAAAATGGAGATATCTCTCTTCACCCTGTACTTAAGCAAGGTGACCTCCTGAACAAACAGGGCCTTCCAACCTCTAAAGCTGGGTCTGATGTTATTGAAAATCCAACCATTTCTCTGTTTCCAAATGCCCAGCAGGCCAAAATGACTGCTTCCTGAAAACAGGGACCATTGAAATGTGTCTTGGCAAACCTGATTGCATCATTTGTAGATCCTGGTATCCATGAAATTTGCAGGTAATTCCAGATTTTTGTACTGTAAGTACAATTAAAAAATAAATGCCTCCATTCCTTATATTCATGAGCAGAACAGAGGACACACTCAGAGGAATCACTAACATTCCAGTGCCTTCTAATCAACATGTCTCTGGTGTTGATTCTATCATGCAGCAATAACCAAGCAAAAAAATTATTTTTAGAATGACATTTGCTCTTCCAAATCCAATAGGATACCACATCATCAATAATTTGAGCAAACTTGTGTTTATAGATAGAGCTTGGAGAGAGCCTAGCAGTTGAAATAGAACTTTTCCATTGATCTTTCTCATTTGATTGTAGATTCAAATTATGTATCATTGTTCTCAAAACCATGAGCTCAACATATGCTTGGGTAGTCAATGGCAGGAAGAAATTGTGCAAACAATCTGTATGCAAGAAAAACTCATGGACAGACTGGAGCTTATCCTTAGCAAAAGAGAATAATCTTGGAAAAGCCACCTTAAGGAGTTGTGGTTGCCATTTATCTTCCCAA
>JAPCYS010000265.1:0-20311 GCA_028641055.1 Alopecurus myosuroides | reverse complement strand
TTGGTTCCCAGCCATGGTTTGCCACGCTTAAGGTTAGGCATGCCACATATATTTCTACCCGCATGTTTGGCTTTTTCCATAGTTGTGGCTTGCCATACTTTATTGTCTACATGCTCCATGTGTCGTAGACTCAACCTTTTGCCAAATCTTGCCACACTTGTGGCCAACTTTTTCTTAGCCACACTTGCCTATGGTTAGTTGTGGTAAAGTTGGCTGCAAACCAAACAGCCTAGTCACTCAAGGGATTGTCCAGATAGATGGCTCCGCCATATTCTCTTTGCTAGTTCAGTTCTATACTTTCTGCGTATGTTCATTGCTCTTTGCTACATCTGTTGCAGACCGGGACGACTGGAAGTTCATATTGAGATAAACCTGCCTGATGAGAATGGTCGTTTGCAAATTCTTCAAATCCATACAAGCAAGATGAAAGAGAGCTCTTTCCTTTCTCCAGATGTTAATCTTCAAGAGCTAGGTATGTTCTTTGTGAATTCATATTGTTTGCGGCATTTTGTTATTATAGCAAATGTTTCCTACAATTATTTCTATCATTGAGTTATTAGTTTCTTAGTTAGCTATATCATGCTACTGCTATTATCCATAATTTAAAGATCTGGATTTTTCTCTTTAAAAAGTGGGTACAGTTAGCAAATAACGATGGTTCCTTTAACATCCAATGCCATTTTTTCAGTCCGACATTTCAGTATGACTAAGGTTTTGTGGGAACTGGAAAAGTTCTTCAATATGATAGTTTTTATTATGTATGACTGGTTCTTGTGAAAATCACATCCGAATGACACATGATCTTTTGAATGAAGCTGCACGGACAAAAAATTACAGTGGAGCAGAATTGGAAGGTGTCGTTAAAAGTGCAGTTTCATTTGCTTTGAACCGGCAGATAAGTATGGATGACCTTACTAAACCTTTGGACGAGGAAAGCATTAAGGTTACTATGAATGATTTTGTGAATGGACTTCATGAAATTACTCCCGCATTTGGTGCTTCAACTGATGATCTTGAAAGATGCAGGTGCGTCTTCTGATATCTTGAGCATTAACATAATTTTAACAAAATGATTCCTATCAGCACAAATTTCAAAGAGTTTCTTTTCGGGTATTCTTGAGTCTGGCTCTTGCTACATGATTCTCATTATGCATGCTTTGGAATTTTTTTCTTGTAAATTTATGGTGCAACATTGGTTATGGCCTATGGGAATTATCACTCTCCTTCCTTAATGCAACAGTTCATGAGCTGGGCGTTATACATTTATTAGCGAGCTTAATAGGAAAAGTTCATGGGCTGGGCGTTACATTTATTAGCAAGCTTAATAGGAAAAATAATTTTTCCTTCAAATAACTACATTTGATGATTGTTGACATGACAAAACAAAGCACATACCTGTAGCTTTATCAGCTATACACAAACCACATGCTTATAGCTGACCCTCGTGTATCTTATTCTCTCTTCATTATGCCTCATTTCTGCTGCAGTTTTGACGTTCCTAATTCTGTATACAGGTTACGTGGTATTGTTGACTGTGGCAAGGCACATAAGCACATTTTCCAGAGAGCTATGCTTCTTGTGGAACAAGTTAAAGTTAGCAAAAGTAGCCCACTTGTGACCTGTCTCTTAGAAGGTCCTGCTGGAAGGTAAAGTCTCCAAAACACGTTTTTGTTTTTGAAAATATTGCTAGAACCTCATTTCACATTAATTGGTTTTCAGTGGTAAATCGGCTTTGGCAGCTACTGTTGGCATTGACAGTGATTTTGCTTATGTCAAAATTGTAAGTTTCTTTACTTCTGGTTCCCTTCATCTTCTATTGCAAATTACAGGGCCACGTATCTCTAATTGTGGTTCTTACTACAGATATCGGCAGAGACAATGATTGGGTTCAGCGAAAGCAGCAAGTGTGCACAGATTTGCAAGGTCAGGGATGTTCTTGATATAAAGTAGTTGCTAGTTACTCCGTATTAGTTAATATACGGAAGAATCTATTTGAATTGTGTATCCTGTTTATTGTTCTGGCGCACTCCTTTTCTAGTTATACAGATTGCTTCATGTATGCTTTCATATAATTGTATTGAGGTAGTGTATTTTATTGTGATGGTTCAGGTTTTTGAGGATGCTTACAAATCTCAGTTAAGCATCATAATTCTTGATGACATTGAAAGGTACTAGAACCTTAAAACTACAAAAGTTAGCTGCCATGCATCCTTTCATTTTGATTGATGTTTTCTTTGGTGCTCCTGTATGATCATTCAGGTTACTGGAGTATGTTGCCATCGGACCACGTTTTTCAAATTTGATCTCACAAACTCTTATGGTCCTCCTCAAGAGGGTTCCTCCTAAGGTTTGCGCAATCACATTTTTCTTTTAGTATATCCTTGATTCATTTGTCTGCAAAAAACAGCTTTGACTTGACTTCTGTCTTTGACTTGCATATATCTATTTACGTTTTTCAGGGAAAGAACTTGCTTGTTATTGGAACAACAAGTGAGGTAGGATTTCTGGAATCCGTTGGTATGTGTGATGTGTTCTCGGTGACCTACCATGTCCCGAAACTCAAAAAGGAGGATGCTGCCAAGGTAAGATAATCGCTATAAGACGTACATTGAGGGATATGGTTAAAGTGCAAGATACTGTCATTTCACCACTGGCAGTGTGGCAGAACTCTTAATACTGAATATTCTTAACAGTAGATGATTGCTGTATTGTTCTCTGTGACATATATATTGTGGCATTGGCACTTTTTGCAGGTGTTGCGACATCTAAATGTGTTCGATGAAGCAGAAATTGATTCTGCAGCAGAAGCGCTGGATGATGTAATCTTTCTTTCTATTATTCTCGTATCGTCCACTTGAAAACAAAACTGTTCTTTGCTCAAATTCTTGCAATCCTCCTGACAATTGCAGATGCCGATCAAGAAGCTGTACACGCTTGTCGAGATGGCTGCACAAGGGCCAATGGGGGGAAACGCTGAAGCCATTTATTCCGGAGAGGAGAAGATTGACCTCAACCATTTCTTTAGCATCTTGAGCGACATCATCCGCTACTGATCACACATACATCTGAGAAGGGCCCTAGGCTCCACTATAGGAATTCCTTTACTCACATTTTCCCGAGCTTGCTATTTTCACGGGGTAGAGTAGAGTGGTTTGACCCTGAGTAGCCTCTTTCATTGTCACAGTTCAGCTGGAGTTGTCTCTTTGCTATGCTTTTGTCGATATAAACATTCTGTATATGAAATCCCGAGGTCTTTGGTTTGAGATCTGGACGCAAGCTCGGGATATTGTTTTTATCGTGGTCAGGAATTGGTGTTTGGTTTATGGGCTTTGTGGTGAAGAGTTCTACGGTTCCATGTGCTTTGGGTGTTACCGTGCTTCCTGTGCACGTTAGCATCCTTGAAATGTTAAGATTTTTTTAATTGAGCGTGCAGATAATAAATGTGTCTGCAATCCGACAGGGGACACTTCATTAGGCATAACATACATCGTCATCGACACTCTTTGCGCTACGTATCAGTAACAAATCAGATTTAACCTGGCACGTACCTTCGATCTACACATACCTCGATTGTAGATCATGTGTGCTATGTAGGTCGGAAAATTTTAAATTCTAGAAACAATCACCATTGCAACATTTTTAGTATCTGTAACATACCAAATCTTACATTTGGAATGTTTTGCATTTAGAGTATATGCATCGCATGGCATGGTTTCAAAAATTGCATTTTTGTTTGTTGCATTGGAACCCCAAAATGAATCATATTTTAAAAAGCCAAAAATCCTCCTATAAGGCGTTTTTAAGCCAAAAGATATTTTGATATTTTATTTTACCCAAAGTCACTAAATAATAGTCAAATATGATAGCGTTTCAAATTTCAAAATTTTAGAAATTTGTTTGACTCGATTCCGAGTTGTATTTCAAAAGTTATCAAAGTTTTAAGAAAAAAACCCGCACACCGTATTGGCCCGGCCCAGGAAGGCACGTATGGTAGCAGTTTTTTTGCGTTTTTGTTGACCTATGTCCATTCAAACTCGTATATCTCTTTATTGGAGAGTCCAAATTCGAATCCGCTTCTTTTAGCTTGTTCCCTACTCCAACGAGCAACTTTCCACCGACCTATCAACCTATAAATACCCCAGCCCCGGCCGTGAGGTCGCCCCAAACTCGAAACTCCAATTTCAGATCTGTTTCGTGGTATCTTACTCGTCATGGTCCGTGAGTTGCTCGGTTGACGTTCAAGCCTTCACGAGAGTTTTAGGTATCGTCGATACCGATCCATCCCAAGAAACCTCACCTCTTTTCATCCACCACAGCCGGAGAATTTCGCGATCTACTCTCTCAGATCTGAATCGGTAAACGTTCAATTACTCTTCAACCGTTTGTCCGTTTTTGCTCAAATTTCTACTGTAGTTGCATCTCATCATTATCTACAACTTTCGTTATTTGAGTTTTTCGATTTGAGCTACAGATCTATTTATATAATTCCGATCTACTTTTGCCCACCGGAGTAACTCGAATTTTCAAATCTATACTTCGTTCTTATTCATCCAAAAAGTTGTCGTTGAGTGTTTTAATTGGTTTTTAGATCTTATTAGTATGTTAGGTTTAGATCCACCGTTTTATAAACTTTATTTCGATAAGATCTTGTAGATTGTTAATTAATTCTATTTAATTTGGTTAAACTGCTTTTTGTGTCTTGTTGGATTACAAACCTTTTCATGCATCATACATGTCATTAACAATCAGAGAATAATAGTAGATCTATCTTACATCAATAAACTTTCATGCATGCATGTGTTGCATATTGTTATGTCTTGTTGCTTATGTATGTCGATTGCAACGTGTAGATTACAACGATTACAACGAGTGTGGTTGCGGATTGCTTGAACAGCTGCACGTGTTGCCAAGGCAAGTGACACATACGAACCTACTATTTTACTATATGCATTAGAGTTTTATAGTAGTTTTGCATGAGTAGGAGTTGAGTGTTATCGCTATGCTAGTTATTATTAGAGATTGCTTCACTAACACCCAAGTGAAGTAATCACATGTTACCCTAGATGTAGCATCCATATGGTAGGCAAACATCGTAATTGTAGATTGCTTAGCCATGCTCTAGTTATTCGTGGTTGGGATCATTATCATGTTATGATGAAAATCATTATTTTAATTGCTTATGAAAACAACATGATAATCAATTAACCACTGGGCGGATTGCTAGTGTCATCAGAGTACAAAGTTTGGTGGGGACCGCCGCCCAGTATCTTGAGATTATATTTACTTTCTTTATGTAGTTGTTATTGCGTGCAACCATGTTTCATATTAGTATGGGCTAGACATAAATTGTAGGTTGTGGTGACTCGAACCCAACGTGTCCAGAGATGTAGATTAGTGGTAGGTTGGTCCGGCTCGTGGTGGGTTTGGAATCTACTTCTTATGGTTTATGGCTTGATCTTCTTTCCTTCCGTGGTACTAGTGGTGTATCATGGTGTTTGGGGTCGATTAGACAACATGGGTAAAGGGCACAAACCTCGCGAGGGTTAAAACTAAGATCTTAGCCGTGTTCCATTGGTTAGGGACAATTCAACAACTAGATGGGAAATATGACATATCTCGTTCATCTTGTTTTATTAATTACTAATAATTTGACTATGGGTTACTGGAGAAGTGCCTGATGGTTTTTCAGCGTGCTAATCCAAAGGGTAGGAGCACCTTGCTATCAACCAAGGTGTCCAATTATTTAGGAGCACTTTGCTATCAACCAAAGTGTCCAGAATATGTGCAAAATTAATTTATATCAAAAGATAGGATAAATGCATTTATGCAAATAGCCACCAGCCAAATATGCATGTAGATTAGCACTTGCCATTTATATACCACCATAGTGTCACTTGCCATCATTGCTCAGAATGATCTGACCTCCTTTTGGGGGCTGCATATTCCAACGTGCAGGTTATTCGGATTCACATTAGTTTTCGTAGGTTTTCGAGGCTTCACATCAACCTTTGTTCGCCTGTGGCTTACAAACAAGAAGATGGAGGTCTACCGCTGCTTTGCTGTGTGTTTAATAATTATTTGAGCTAGCATTTCGCTATGCAGATTGTAATAAACTACTTTACTCTGGATAATTTCGATAGTATTCAATACATTTGTCTCCTTTGATTACTATCTGTGCTGTGTGTGCTGGTGAACGGTCCAGGGGCCAGTACTACACACAAAAGTATAGCTTGTGATGGGCTGTACTACTACAGATGGTATCAGAGCAAATGTTGATTGTAGCCTCGAAAACCTAAGTTTGGAATAGGAAGCCATAGGATGAAAATTCTATTTTACCTTCTATCTTTACATTCATTACCTTTCGTCTCATACCACTTGTCTTTGCTAATTTCCACTCTTACCTTTCTATAGATGAGTACCGAAGAAGAAGTCTACCATGTTGAGGAGAACTCGGACATGGAGTTCGAGAATGGGCTTGCAAACCTAACCAAGCTGCTGGGGTTCTTCTTGCCGAAGATCGAGGGTTACAAGATGGATAGCAACGTACCAGGAGACAAGCTATGGAACCTCAAGACCACCATTGTGGTGGGAATTGTGGATGGTGAAGCCAAGGTCCTCATCTTCAAGGACAACTACTCCAGCTGGGAAGAAGGACTTGTCGCCTCCATGAAGTATGCACTAGCGTGGCTAAACTATGATTACCGTGACCAGATACCTGAAGAATCCATCTATAGAGATATCGGGAAGAGTAGTGAAGATGGAAAAATCATGGTGGGCTACAATCCAGACAAGACCAGGATGCAGAAGCACGTGGAGGATTTGGAGTCTTATAGTGCTGGAATGAAGGATCGTGCTCGTAAGAACTTGATGGAGAGTGAGGAGGCAAGGGCCACCGCCTACCACCAGGCGCAGGAGATCATCGCTCTCAGCGCCCAACTGAGTGCTCTCAATGCTCAGATGGACGCACTCAAGATCCAGATAGAGAAGTTCAAGGCTAGTGACACTAGACTCACCATGGAGCTAGTGGAGAAGGATCACATACTCGCAAGGAATGGGATAAGCGTGGACTTACCTGAGGAGCTCCTTCAACCACCTCCACTACCACTACCACCTACACGCTTATCCCATTCCTTGCGAGTATGTGATCCTTCTCCACTAGCTCCATGGTGAGTCTAGTGTCACTAGCCTTGAACTTCTCTATCTGGATCTTGAGTGCGTCCATCTGAGCATTGAGAGCACTCAGTTGCGCGTTGAGAGCGGTGATCTCCTGCGCCTGGTGGTAGGCGGTGGCCCTTGCCTCCTCACTCTCCATCAAGTTCTTACGAGCACGATCCTCCATTCCAGCACTATAAGACTCCAAATCCTCCACGTGCTTCTGCATCCTGGTCTTGTCTGGATCGTAGCTCACCATGACTTTTCCATCTTCACTCCTCTTCCCGAAATCTCTATAGATGGATTCTTCAGGTATCTGGTCACGGTAATCATAGTTTAGCCGCGCCAGTGCATACTTCATGGAGGCGACGAGTCCTTCTTCCCAGCTGGAGTAGTTTTCCTTGAAGATGAGGACCTTGGCTTCACCATCCACAATTCCCACCACAATGGTGGTCTTGAGGTTCCACAACTTGTCTCCTGGTACGTTGCTATCCATCTTGTAGCCCTCGATCTTCGGCAAGAAGAACCCCAGCAGCTTGGTTAGGTTTGCAAGCTCGTTCTCGAACTCCACGTCCGAGTTCTCCTCAACATGGTAGACTTCTTCTTCGGTACTCATCTATAGAAAGGTAAGAGTGGAAGTTAGCAAAGACAAGTGGTATGAGACGAAAGGTAATGAATGTAAAAATAGAAGGTAAAATAGAATTTTCATCCTATGGCTTCCTATTCCAAACTTAGGTTTTCGAGCCTACAGTCAACATTTGCTCTGATACCATCTGTAGTAGTACAGCCCATCACAAGCTATACTTTTGTGTGTAGTACTGGCCCCTGAACCGTTCACCAGCACACACAGCACAGACATTAATCAAAGGAGACAAATGTATTGAATACTATCGAAATTATCCAGAGTAAAGTAGTTTATTATAATCTGCATAGCGAAATGCTAGCTCAAATAATTATTAAACACACGGCAAAGCAGCGGTAGACCTCCATCTTCTTGTTTGTAAGCCACAGGCGAACAAAGGTTGATGTGAAGCCTCGAAAACCTACGAAAGCTAATCCGAATCCGAATAACCTGCACGTTGGAATATGCAGCCCCCAAAAGGAGATCAGATCATTCTGAGCAATGATGGCAAGTGACACTATGGTGGTATATAAATGGCAAGTGCTAATCTACATGCATATTTGGCTGGTGGAGTTTCCAGGCTATTTGCATAAATGCATTTATCCTATCTTTTGATATAAATTAATTTTTCACATATTCTGGACACTTTGGTTGATAGCAAAGTGCTCCTAAATAATTGGACACCTTGTTTGATAGCAAGGTGCTCCTACCCTTTGGATTAGCACGCTGAAAAACCATCAGACACTTCTCCAATAACCCATAGTCAAATTATTAGTAATTAATAAAACATGATGGACGAGATATGTCATGTTTCCCATCTAGTTGTTGAATTGTCCCTAACCAATGAAACACGGCTAAGATCTTAGTTTTAACCCTCGCGAGGTTTGTGCCCTTTACCCATGTTGCCTAATCGACCCCAAACACCATGATACACCACTAGTACCACGGAAGGAAAGAAGATCAAGCCATAAACCATAAGAAGTAGATTCCCAAACCCACCACGAGCCGGACCAACCTACCACTAATCTACATCTCTGGACACGTTGGGTTCGAGTCACCACAACCTACAATTTATGTCTAGCCCATACTAATATGAAACATGGTTGCACGCAATAACAACTACATAAAGAAAGTAAACATAATCTCAAGATACTGGGCGGCGGTCCCCACCAAACTTTGTACTCTGATGACACTCTAGCAATCCGCCCAGTGGTTAATTGATTATCATGTTGTTTTCATAAGCAATTAAAATAATGATTTTCATCATAACATGATAATGATCCCAACCACGAATAACTAGAGCATGGCTAAGCAATCTACAATTACGATGTTTGCCTACCATATGGATGCTACATCTAGGGTAACATGTGATTACTTCACTTGAGTGTTAGTGAAGCAATCTCTAATAATAACTAGCATAGCGATAACACTCAACTCCTACTCATGCAAAACTACTATAAAACTCTAATGCATATAGTAAAATAGTAGGTTCATGTGTGTCACTTGCCTTGGCAACACGTGCAGCTGTTCAAGCAATCCTCGCAACCACACTCGTTGTAATCGTTGTAATCTACATGTTGCAATCGACATACATAAGCAACAAGACATAACAATATGCAACACATGCATGCATGAAAGTTTATTGATGTAAGATAGATCTACTATTATTCTCTGGTTGTTAATGACATGTATGATGCATGAAAAGGTTTGTAATCCAACAAGACACAAAAAACAGCTTAACCAAATTAAATAGGGTTAATTAACAATCTACAAGATCTTATCGAAATAAAGTTTATAAAACGGTGGATCTAAACCTAACATACTAATAAAATCTAAAAAGCAATTAAAACACTCAACGACAACTTTTTGGATGAATAAGAACGAAGTATAGATTTGAAAATTCGAGTTACTCCGGTGGGCAAAAGTAGATCGGAATTATATAAATAGATCTGTAGCTCAAATCGAAAAACTCAAAGAACGAAAGTTGTAGATAATGATGAGATGCAACTATAATAGAAATTTGAGCAAAAACGGACAAACGGTTGAAGAGTAATTGAACATATACCGCTTCAGATCTGAGAGAGTAGATCGCGAAATGCTCCGACTGTGGTGGATGAAAAGAGGTGAGGTTTCTTGGGATGGATTGGTATCAACGATATCTAAAACTCTCGTGAAGGCTTGAACGTCAACCGAGCAACTCACGGACCGTGGCGAGTAAAATACCACGAAACAGATTTGAAATTGGAGTTTCGAGTTTGGGCGACCTCACGGCCGGGGCTGGGGTATTTATAGGTGGATAGGTCGGTGGAAAGTTGCTCCTTGGAGTAGGGAACAAGCCAAAAGAAGCGGATTCGAATTTGGACTCTCCAATAAAGAGATATACGAGTTTGAATGGACATAGGTCAACAAAAATGCGTTTTTGTACGTGACCGAACTGCTCCCGTACGTGCCTTCCGCTGGCTGGCCTTGCTGGGCCGAGCCAATGCGGTCTGCGCGTTTTTTTTTCTTAAAACTTTGATAACTTTTGAAATACAACTCGGAATCGAGTCAAACAAATTTCTAAAATTTTGAAATTTGAAACTCTATCATATTTGACTATTATTTAGTGACTTTGGGTAAAATAAAATATCAAAATATCTTTTGGCTTAAAAACGCCTTATAGGAGGATTTTGGGCTTTTTAAAATATGATTCATTTTGGGGGTTCCAATGCAACAAACAAAAATGCAATTTTTGAAACCATGCCATGCTATGCATATGCTCTAAATGCAAAACATTCCAAATGTAAGATTTGGGATGTTACAGTATCTCGATTGATTATGAATATTTCGAAACGTTTGTAAGTAATGCCTTTCAGTTCTAGTGAATACAAGTGTTTCCTTTCAATTCTTGTGTTCTTAGTTTCTCCTTTTTTTTATTGAATGCATATTGCGCAATGCTCTTTAAAATATCGTCCAGAGAGCCTTGACGTTGACACCCATAAGAACTGGATGGATGCTAAATGTGCATAGGGAGACAAATACTATTCTGCCTGCACAACTGGGAAATGTTTTTTAACCATATGTGTACGAAGTTAAATAGCACTTCAAATATAACCCATATTCGGACCTATATATGTGGGCCGTAGTGGAGAGCATTTCATGTATGCTATGGCATTGAACACAATGATATTGCCAAGCTCACGTATGATGGAACGGATCATGTGTTCAATATTAAAGTGACTAACAAAAGCAATACTCAGAAGCCTGGGTTCAAAATTATCGTATGTTTGTGCCGTGTTATTTATCTTACATATTGAGTAGTCCATATTTTTCAAATTTAGGGCCTCTTTGTTTGGGCTTTTAGCTGATTTCCACAGAAAAAAGCAGGCCAACCGAAACAATGACCCTGGCTGTGCGTTAGGCTTTTGTCGAAGCACCCTCGTTTCCTTCATACGAAAAAGCACCTGTAGGGGGTGCTTTCCGCGCTTCCCCACTTATCTTCCGAAAGGGCATATAGAATTGGTCATATCGTTTTCTTGTATTTACAGAAAAACTGCCACCGGAGAGAGACCCACATCCCGCAGCCCAACTGCCCAGGTCGTGGCTTAAGCGAGCAGTCTCTTTCCTCCCGACCCCCCGAGCGAGCGCTCGTTCCCTTTCCTCCTGAGTGAGGCCTCCTGCCACAAGCGACAGCCGACACCGTACCCCGACGCCGTCCCCTCGTCGGAGTTCTCGCCCGTTACCGTCCCATACTCCCCCGCCCCGTCCCCGCCCTCCTCGACTGCTCGTTCCACCGGCCGCTGATACACCATAAACGTATCCTTAATTTCTGATGTTCCATGTTGTTTTCATGTCATATGCTACATGTTTTCCTTACACTTTATGTCATTTTTATCGATTTCCTGGGACTAATCTATTGACAAGATGCCACAAAGCCAGTTCCTGTTTTCTAGGTGTTTTTAGTTTCAGAAAAGTTGTTCTGGAAATATTCTCGAAATTGGACGATTCAAAAGCCAGAAGTCTTAGAAGTCCTGAAGGGTCAAGGAAGTTCAAAGGAGACCCGGAAGGGGGCCTCGGAGGCCCCACACCATGCTTGGGCGCGGGTGGACCCCTGGCCGCGCCTAGGGGTGGTGTGGGCCCCTCGGGCGCCCACCGCCATCGCCCTTTCGCCTATATATGCCCCCTGATGCATAAACTCTAAAGAAAATCGGCCTTTTCCACCAAAAACATCCGTAGCTCCGCCGCCGCCGCCGACAAGTTTTGGGGGACATAATTCTCTGTTCCGGCACCCTGCCGGGCGGGGAAGTGCCCCCGGAGCCATCTCCATCGACTCCACCGCCATCTTCATCGCTGTTGTTGACTCCTATGATGAGGAGGGAGTAGTTCTCCCCCGGGGCTGAGGGTTGTACCGTTAGCTATGTGTTTCATCTCTCTCTCTCCCATGGTGTGATCTTTATGTGATCGTGAGCTTTGTAATCTAGTTGAATTAGTAGATGTTACTCTTCATCTGTTATGCTACTCGAGTGGTTTTGTTATGAGAACTCCGTAAACACTTTGATCACGGTGTAAAGGTGACACTGTGTGCACCGTGTGGTTTAGCATGATATGTATATCTTGTGTTGGGTGACCCTATGAAATTGTGGTGTTTGTCTAGTACCTTCTAGGGCACTCATAGTGCCAGCTTGGGGTTAACTAGACATGGGAATGCGACTTTGAGGAGTGTTGTTACAACCCTACGCAATGAATTGGTGTTTGTTGTCCAACCGGAGAGTGGTTCGGGGTAGCATAGTGAATAGAGATATTTATGCATTCAATTATGTTATCATTGTTGAGAGTGTCCACTAGTGAAAGTATGATCCCTAGGTCTTGTTTCTAAGAATTGAAACACCGTTTACAATCAGTTCTGCTACATGTTTTCTTGCTGCCATTTTTATTTCAGATTACTATTATCACTTATAATCATCCATATTACTTGTATTTCACTCTCTCTTCGCCGAAATAGTGCACATATACAACTGACAATTGTATTAGGTGTGTTGGGGACACAAGAGACTTCTTGTATCGTAATTGCAGGGTTGCTTGATAGGGATACCTTTGACCTCTTCCTCCCCAAGTTCGATAAACCTTGGGTAATCCACTTAAGGGAAACTTGCTGATGTTCTACAAACCTCTGCACTTGGAGGCCCAACACTGTCTACAAGAATAGAAGCGTGCGTAGACATCAAGCCCTTTTCTGGCGCCGTCACCGGGGACTTCAAAGTCATCAAGAAGCAAGCAGCCTCCCACCAACTTTGGCCCCATCAAGTTTTGTAGCGCCGTTGCCGGGGAGGAAGAGAATTTCTTCAATGGGAGTCTCTCACTTCCAATCTCTTTACTTTGTTTTAGTTTTTCTTAGTTTATTTTATTTTGTCTTGTTTGCTTCTTCTATTAAAAAATAGTTCTTATTCTAGTTGTTATTTTTGCTTTATCATGCTTGCTATCAATGGTTGATGTCTTTGAAACAAGATCTTATTGGCAAGGTGGGTTCACGGATGAACAAAAAAAATATTATAAGGAACACCGCTTGTCCCAAAAAGGGATACACTTATGGGAGCAAATTAATAAATTGCGTGACTATGCTAAAAGCTTGTGCTCTACTTATAATGTTACTTATTGCTTTGATAAATCTTGCTGCTGTAGGAGGTATAAACACCTCACTTTTCAATGTGAGTATAATGATGATGTTACCATATCTTCTTATGTTAAGGAAATTATGAATTATATGATGTGGAACAAATTGAAGAATTTATTGCTTGGAAGGGTGCATTCAAAATTTCCTATTTACTTGAAAGTATTGATGATGCACCTTATAAATATGAGATTTATGCTATACTTGAATATTGCTTTGATAATTATAAGGATTGTAATTACTACATAATGGAATATCTTAATAAATGCTCTCAACCTAAGGAAGAGACTAATGCCTTGCAGGAGCCTATGGAAGAAGAGATTGCTGAATCTGGAAGCTCAGTGGATAAAAAGAGGAGGAGATTGATGATAAAGAGGAGAAAGAATGGAGCTACCCATGTCTACCTCCCAATGATAGTAAATCTTTAACTCATACACTATTTGATGAAATTGATACTTGCTATACTTGTGACTTTGATACTACTATGAATGAAGCTTGTTAGAATGATATTGCTACTGTTATTTATGATAATTCATGCTACTTTGATAAATCCTATGATAATCCTCTATTATTCCAACTATTGATATGCATGATAATGAGGAAGTTTGTTTAGAAAATTTATACGATAATGCTCTTGATGATGGTCCTATGTTACTTGATGTTATAAATTATAATGCTACTAAAAATAGGATTGCTATAATGTGTCCTATACCTTTTATGAGTGATCAATCATCTTGTTTTGCTATTGCTAAAAGTGGGAAAAAAGAGGAGCTGATTTTAAATTTTGATCCCACTGTTTTTGAGCTTGATATGAATTGTGTGCTTATAGGCCATGACAAACATGCTTTATGTGATAATTATGTTGTTGAGTTTGTTCATGATGCTACTGAAAATTATTATGAGAGAGGAAAATATGGTTATAATAATTCTTGGGTTACTAAAAACCTCTCTTTTTTGTTGAAAATTTTAAAGTTGCTCTTGTTCTACCTTCCCATGATTTCTAGTTTGAGCTTCTTTAATTTATTGCTTTACAATATTCCTATGCATAAGAAGTGGGTTAGACTTAATTTTTTTTATACTTGCTTCTTGATGCTCTCTTTTGCTTCAATTCATATTTCTTATGTGATCATCTTCTTCACCTGAAAACACTTGATTCCACTTTTCTGGCCCTAACTAAAAGGCGTTAAAGAAAAGCACTTTTTGGGAGATAACCCATGGTTTTATTTTTGCTTTGTTTTTCTCTGTTTTCTTTGATTCAAGGGGTTGTATACTTCTGTAGAAACTCCTTTTTATCTTTCTTTTCATGTTTTAGTAGTGCCAAGTAAGGTTTCTAACAAGAGTTGGAGTCGGTTTTCGGATTTCTGCGCAGGAAACAGATTTATGTTGTCCACCGTAAAAAATCGTATAAATCACAGAAAAATCATAATGACCTGAAATTTATTGTGATTATTCCTTGGCTAATTCCGCAACTTTTTTGTTCTTTAATTTTTTAGATCTGAATCACGTGAGTTCCCCGAAAAAATTCGTCTTTATAGACTGTTCTGGTTTTGATAGATTCTGCCATTTTTCTTGCGTTTGCTCTTTTATGATGTCAAGTGGATTTTTTTTTGCTTCATGAAACATCAGTGGCTGTAGCTAATGTTTAAAAGTATCAATAGCACTTGTTCCCTTACAGAACCCATGGATTTTTATTGTTGCACTAAGCCTTTAATGTGAATTACTCTTTGAGTGTGGTGTGAAGTTAGTTTTTAAGGGTCAATAGAAGATGGTGATATATGTGATCAAGAAGAGTGCAAGGTCAAAGCTTAGGGATGCCCCCGTGGTTCATCCACGCAATTTTTAGAAGACTCCAGCATCTAAGATTGGTGATGCCCAAGCCATCCCCTTCTTCATCAACCATCTATCAGGTCACTTCTCGTGAAACTATATTTTTATTCGGTCACATCATATGAAGTTTACTTGGAGCGTCTGTTTGTTTTTATTTTATTTTCCTTTGTTTTATTTTGTTTTCCTTGCTGCAATAATATCCTTGGAACTAGTATCCTTATTTGAGAGAGCGACACGCTCCGGTTTTTCGTTTGAATACTTGCTATGCTAGTATTCTTAGTTTTTCTTCTAGTTACTACAAAAATTCCTGTTTAGTTCTTGTTTTCATTGCATCTTGCAACGCCTTGATGGTCCCTTGACGGGGAGACTTCTTGATGATGATGAATTTTAAGTCCCCGGCAACAGCGCTAGAAATTCTTAATACTTGTGATGGCGTGTTGGGAACCCCAAGAGGAGGGTGTGATGAGTACAGCGGTAAGAATTTCCCTCAGTTAAGAACCAATGTTATCAATCCAATAGGAGAAAGAGGATCTTCGGAAGGTTGATGCCACTAACGGTGGTGATGGCGCCTCACCGGTGTGAGCAACAACGCGGAACCTGCACACAACACAACCAAAATACTTTGTCCCAACGGTACAATGAGGTTTTCAATCTCACTGGTCTTGCTAAAAACAAAGATTAGACGTATAGTGTGGAAAATGGTGTATGCTTGCAGTAAGTAAAGAAAGCAGGGAACTGTAGTGGTTTGTTTAACAGTGTAGGAAAATGGACCGGGGTTCATAGGTTCACTAGTGGTGTCTATCCATAAAAGATAGCATGCTGGGTGAACAAATTACAGCTGGGCAATTGACAAATAGAGGTTGCACCGTAGTGCACATTCATGACATGATGACTACTATGATATTTAGTGCGGGCATTACAACAATATACATGAACCATAATCCAACTGCATCTATGACTAATAATCCACCCTCAGGTTATCATCCGACCCCCCTTAGGTAAGTTGCAAGAAACAGATAATCGCATTAAGCAATGTGTGTAATGTAAGCAATGATTGTGCACGCGGGCACTCTTACCGCTGTTTTCTCCGTAATGGCAACATCACATCCTCCCCCGTCACGTTTCTGTCACTCGAGCACAGACGAAAAGGAGGCATGAACCCAACTATCGAGCATAAATACTCCCTCTTGGAGTCACGAGCAACTACTTGGCCAGAGCAACCACTAGCAACGGAAAGCATGCAAGATCACAAATAACATATGCAATAAAGACTAATCAACTTGGCATAAGTTCAATATTTATCGGATCCCAGCAAACACAACACATAGAATTACATAAGAACAATCTCGGTCATGTTAGGCAGCTCACAAGATCTAAACATTGAGGCATAGGAGGAGAATACAACCATCTAGTATTGCTATGGACCCGTAGTCCAAGGATGAACTACTCACGCATAACTCTGGAGGCAGGCGGTGATGAGGCCTCCGGTGATGCTCGCCGGGAGACAGCTTCAGAACCCCCATAGTCTAGGGTTGACGACGACGGCGGCTGCGGAACTTTTCGGGAATTTTTGATCAGGTGCCTAGGATTTTCCTCCGGAGGGGAATATATAGGCGAAAGGGCGACGTCGGTGGGCCACCAGGGTGGCCTCACCACCCCAGGCGCGGCCAAGTGAGGCCCACGCCTGGCTATGGTGAGGGCCCCCTGGTGCCCGTCTTCGAATCCTCTTCGGACGTCTGGATGCTTCCGGGGAAAATAGGAACTTCGGGATTCGTGGGGTCCAATTCCGAGAATATTTCCAGAACAACTTTTCTGAAATAAAAAACAGCAGAAAACAGGGAACTGGCACTTGGCATCTTGTTAATAGGTTAGTCCCGGAAAACGTGTAAAAATGCTATAAACAAGGGAGAAAAAATGTAGCAATTGGCATAATATCAACATGGAACATCAGAAATTATAGATACGTTGGAGACGTATCAAGCATCCCCAAGCTTAGTTTCTACTCGTCCTCGAGTAGTTAAACGATAAAACAAAATAATTTCTGAGGTGACATGCTACCACACAATCTTGATCATAATATGTAAAACAGAGCATGTAAACTAGGATCAAATGAACTAAAGTTGTGATCTATATTTGACATCAACAAGTAATGCATAAACAAAAAAGAAAGAAGCAAAACTTTTAATGAATCAATACTAAAAGACTATCAACCGTGCAAAGTTTATTAGAGATGATTTAAGCTTTCAAGAACAACAATATCATGCACGTCAAACGATCTTCACAACCCCTGTTACGATGAAGTCAAGCTTTCCACACGATGCAATGCTTGAATCTTAAACTATTTGCGCACTAAAAACAAGCAAATGTTCTGCGTTGGTCCCTGGCACCGGGATGTTATGGCAAAGAGAACATTATGGGGGGTTTGGAAGGTCAATGGAAGAAAGGCTCACAAAGATGAAAGTGGTCATTAGACAAGAGAAAGTCTTACAACCGAAGCTATGCAAGGAGTATGGATTGCCACACTACGGATGCAGATAGAGCTATAATTGTATGAAATCTCTCCAATGGAACTAGTGGGGGTGCATCCAACTTGCTTGCTCACGAAGACCTATAGCTCATTTGAGGAGGCTCATCATTGGAATATACAAGCCAAGTTATATAACGTAAAGTTCCCCACATAGTTATGAATGAATGATGAAAACTTTCTCCAAACTGAAGCATTGGTGCTAAACATGAAGCACAAGTGTGGTATAAAGGATAGTGATGCGCCCCTCTCTCTTTATTCTCTCTTTGGCCCTTTTTTTTGGCTTTTTCATTTTTTTTATATATCCTCACCGGTAGGGGAAACATCCTATATTACAATGAATCATCACACTTTTAGTACTCATAACTCATAATGGAATATCTCTGATGTATCCAACTGCATGCTCCTGCCAGTGTAGCAGTATGCATAAATAACCATGAAGCTCATCATCAAGTAACATAATGGAGGTGGATGTTGTGCATCAATATATCTCGGAAAGGCTATGGAAATGCCATGATAGGTAGGTATGGTGTCTATTTTGAGGAAGAATATATGGGCTTATGTGTAGGATAACAAAGTCCTCCCACGAGATTTGGATGCACTGGCGAAGTTTGCACCAACTCTGAATGTGAGAAAGTGCAATGCACAGTACCGAAGAGGCTAGCAAATATGGATGGTGGAAGTGCCTGGAACCGCAACATAGACTCACGAGTTAAAAGGTTGCAGCAAGAAAATCATCTTTACAAGGCACAATGAAAATCACTCCAAGAGGGTCCGTGGCAGTGACAAGTGATGTATACACACGCTTCTATTCTTGTAGACATTGTTGGGCCTCCAAGTGCAGAGGTTTGTAGAACAACAGCAAGTTTCCCTTAAGTGGATCACCCAAGGTTTATCGAAGTCAGGGAGGTAGAGGTCAAAGATATCCCTCTCAAGCAACCCTGCAATTAAGATACAAGAAGCCTCTTGTGTCCGCAACACACCCAATATACTTGTCAGGTATATAGGTGCACTAGTTCGGCGAAGAGATAGTGAAATGCGAGTAATATGGATAGTTATAAGTAATAATAGCAATCTGAAATAAATATGGCAGCAAGCAAACATGTAGGAGAACATGCGGAAAACGGTGTTTCAATGCTTGGAAACAAGGCCTAGGGATCCTACTTTCACTAGTAGACACTCTCAACAATGATAACATAATTGAATGAATAAATATCTCTCTTCACTATGCTACTCCGAACCACTCTCCGGTTGGACAACAAACACCAATTCATTGTGTAGGACTGTAACAACACTCCTCAAAGTCGCATTCCCATGTCTAGTTAACCCCACGCTGTCACTATGAGCCCCCTAGAAGGTACTAGACAAACACCACAATTTCATAGGGTCATCCAACACAAGATATAAATAGCATTCTAAACCACACAGTGCACACACTGTCACCTTTACACCGTGATCAAAGTGTTTATGGAGATCTTGTAACAAAACCACTCGAGTAGCATAATAGATGAAGAGTAACATCTACTAATTCAACTAGATTACAAAGCTCACGGTCACATAAAGATCACACCATGGGAGAGAGATATGAAACAAATAGCTACCGGTAGAGCCCTCAGCCCCGGGGGAGAACTACTCCCTCCTCATCATAGGAGACAACAACGGCGATGAAGATGGCGGTGGAGTCGATGGGGATGGCTCTAGGGGCACTTCCCCGTCCGGTAGGGTGCCAGAATAGAGATTTCTGTCCCCCGAAACTTTTCGTCGGCGGCGGCGAAGCTACGGAAGTTTTTGGTGGAAAAGGCCGGTTTCTTTAGGGTTTATGCATCAGGGGGCATATATAGGCGAAAGGGCGATGGCGGTGGGTGCCCCGAGGGGCCCACACCACCCCCAGGCGTGGCCAAGGGTCCACCCGCGCCCAATCATGGTGTGGGGCCTCCGAGGCCCCCTTTGGGTCTCCTTTGTACTTCCTTGACACTCCGGGACTTCTAAGACTTCTGGCTTTTGAATCGTCCAATTCCGAGAATATTTTCAGAACAACTTTTCTGAAACTAAAAACAGCTAGAAAACAGGAACTGGCTCTGTGGCATCTTGTCAATAGATTAATCCGGAAAATCGATAAAAATGACACAAAGAAGGGAGAAAACATGTAGCAATTGGCGAAAGATCTTCATGGAACATCAGAAATTATAGATACATTGGAGACGTATCAAACATCCCCAAGCTAAGTTCCTACTCGTCCTCGAGTAGGTAAACGATAAAACAAAATAATTTCTGGGGTGACATGCTACCACACAATCTTGATCATAAAAATGTAAAAGCATATGTAAGCTGAGATCATAGAACTTTAACACAAACATGATAAATAGAACTTTAATAATAAAGCATAGAAATAACTTTGCACCATGAGAAGTATCTCAAATAAAAGATCATGAATAACTATGCAAAGAAAGATATACGTTTGTTTCAAGTATAGAGAAAGCATGGCAAAGTGGTATTTCGCTAGTCCTTAAGACTGGGGCAAAACATAAATGCCAGGACA